>VZUI01044079.1:0-60829 GCA_013401135.1 Cettia cetti
CAGGCCTGGTTGCTTAGGCAACCATTCACAACTGAGCTGGTCACTGAGCCGGAGTGCCTGTGCTCCTGAGGTAAAGCCGTCCTTCTCAGGGCGACTCCCAGGAAGGTTGCGGCACCCAGAACATCCCTGCCTGGGACTGGGTTGGTCGGCGACAGTATCCAAAGGTTTTGTCAGAGCATGATCGAGTTTTGGTGGCAGAAGAAAGGGGCTGTGGTTCCCAAAGAAGAGAGGAAGTCATCTCTGCATAACTCCCAGAGAAGCCTCAGACTACTTCCTGTGTCTTAACTTCCTGTGTCTTACCCAAGTTCCTTTTGGGACAGACTATGGCATATGAGGGAATGTTGCCCTGTCTTCTGAAAGGCTTGGAGAAATTTTCAATTTATTGTAAAGTCCTACAGTAAAACTATTCAAGGAAAGGAACTGAGCTGGAGTACACCACAGCTGTGCATTTAAAAAATGTGTTTTATTTTCCCTTGGTGGAGTAGATGTTTCTGCAGGGCACAAGTATCAAGAAGATACTGCTGAAAGTATTTAAAATGTTAGTCCACAGTTAACTGCTCTGTTTCTTGTCTGGAGCAAACTTCTGTACTAGAGCTGCTGCAATATAACCTGTGTGCCCCAGACACTTATATGCAAAGGTTGGTTTCTCATTGTGAACAGCTGATGAAAGTGATTGCAAAGCCATGGCATAAATCTCATTTCTTTAAATTTGTGTCTGCTTTGTGCCAGTAAAAACTCGCAGGTGAGGTGACCTCTTAAGCTTCTGCATCTGTCTGCTCAGTGATCACAGCAGGGATCGATGACAGTGACACTTGGGCCTTCTCATCTACCCTGCTTAAAAACAGTGCTGTAGAAGAATGAGCACTGGGGGCAGCTGATTTTTGTTAATTTGTTTGAGGTAGGGACTGAAGAATTTAGCTGTAAGTTAGCTATGCATGCAAGGCTTTTTCGTTGCAGTCAGCAGCTATGTCATGTCTCCTTATCTGTCTGCTGCCAGCTAAATCTTGTGTTGGTTCTATGTAGCTGTGACTCCCCCAGCTGTCAATGGGATCTGAAAATCAGTCAGGTTGTGAAACTGGGTGCATCTGGTAAAGGCAGAACTTCCAGGTCCTTCATGTAGAGCTGCTGATGTCAAGAGAATGCAAGGCGGGAAGCCTGTCAGTCAGCAATACTTTATATTTTGGTGGCAGGTAGTTTGTTTCCTGTGCAATTTAAAAAGTGGGATTATGAGAGGAAATATTTGCAGAGCAAAGCTTTTGAGCAAATGCAGATCTCCATTTGAGGATCACTGGCCACTTTGAAGCTGTGGTAAAACAGGTTGTGGTTGTCCCACAAGCTCTTAATATCACTGCTGGGATTGCTCATTTTCTTCTTCAACATACAAGGCTGGCAGAAACAAGTTTTCCTTCTCAACTCATACCCTAAATCTTTACCAAAAATATTTTTGAATTGCCATTGTGACCTGAAATAGATGTCAGAGACACAGCAAAGTCTGCAAGGGTATGAACTCCTTGGAGTGAATTGGTGAACTGTTAACCTTGGTGTAAATTGGAGCCAAGATGCAGAGGGGAGAGACATTAGCTTTTTGACTGCTGCATGTCATTGTGGTTAAATGGTATTTAGCTGCAGTTCTTTAAGTCATTGCTAGCAGTGTCCTCCTCTTTAATTACTCAAATCCTTCCTGAGTGAAGTGCTCTGGAGTGATACAAAGAGCTCAGTTAACTTTAGCTCTTCTCCTTTCTTTGGTGCTGATGAAAGCTGTGTTGCCATAGCTGAGGATACTACAATTCCAGTGTGCCTTTCTTATTGTAAAGCACACTGGAATTATATGTCACAGTGAACACTTGGATGCAACTTTGAACACAAGGCTGATCTGTCTTTCTAAGCAGGTGCTTGTCTGTTTGGATAGAGAGGTCTGAACAGTCATGCTGCATTTTCCTTTGGGGAACAGCAAAGGCCTGTTGGGTTTGTCAGCCTGCATGGTGCCAAGTTCACCTGGCTTTAACTGTTGCTCTGACAAATGGAGAACTGGCTTGGTGAGGTGACTGAAATGAAGCACTGTGTCAGGGGCTTGGAGAGTCTCACAGGGGACACACAGTTGTGTGACATGCTCACTTCCTGCATGCACCTGCACAGACCTGAAATGACAGCCTGCTGTCTGCTCACCCCCTTGGTGGCATGAGAGGCAAATGACATCTGTTCCTGAAGACCAGGTTGTCCTGCTGTCTGAAGGAAGGAATATGGATCTGCCCAGCCTGTTCTGGCCCAGGCTGTCTGGAGCTGTGTCCTAGGGTGACTTTATGTTGGTTGTATTCCCAATTATCTGTTCTGTTTATGTTGGATATTGTGTTCTGTACCTTTAAGACTGATTCTGAGAGCAAAGGAATGGAAAGAAGAAGCTCGCTGTTTGTTTGCAGAAACTGGACTCACTCCTCCACAGTCCGCTTCTGGACTGTGTCATCTTCAGCACAGACAGACAGCAGGACAGAAATCTCCTTTGCTTTTAGTTAGTTTTAGCTACCTGAGGCAGAGAAGCTTCCTGGACTGTTTCTTGGGACTGATTTAACCTGTCCTGGATTGAAGAACCCAGAGAGATACCGGAATCTCACACCTGCATCCCCCAGGGGCCCAGGATGGTATTTTTCCAGGGCCGGAGGGACTGGTAAGAGACTGAGCGAGACGAGCTACAACCCACAGCAAGGACTTTCTAAATTTATTTCAGAACAATGAAAGGTTTTATTGTTTCATATTATTCATTCTTTGTGCTTGTGTGCACTTTGTTAAATAAATGGTTTTTTCCACTTCTCTCCAAGGAAATTCTTTCCCCTTGGGGGAGGGGCCATTTGGGTTTGCTTTCCAGAAGGACCCCATTTGGAGGTTTTCTCCCAAATTTGCCCAAAACCAGGACAAGCTGACAGTCTGGTTAGAAGCCCTTGGGACTGTGTGAAGCATGCAGCTGAAGAAGAGGGATTGAGACTATTCCTAACACCTCTGAGATGCAAAGAGCAGCTTTTCCTGTCTTGTCTTGCTCTCCTACAAACTTAGCTGTGGCTTGGCTTTCCTGTTTTGTGGTCAGCCCAAACAACCATAGCTGACTTTCTTTCTCCTTGTCTTTGGCACCAGGCTGTTGGTGGTGGCTTGTGTGATGGCTGATTATAGCATCACATTACATCCTCTTGTGGCCTCTCTGGAGCTTTCTTTTGAGCACTGCTTGCTTTTTGTTTGGTTCCCCCCCCCCCCAACCAAGACACTGCTGTTCCTGAAGATAAGGTGCAGCACAGCTGCCTCTCCAGCACTAGATGCTGATTTTGGTCTGCTGCTGGGCCACCTGTTCATCACAAGTGGTGTTTCTGAAGCAGAACTTGAGACCTGCCCAGCTCTGGGACAATTTGGAACAGATACTCAGCTGTACTATTAAGATTGCCAGACCTTGACTTAGAGCCCTTCACTGGCCTTTCTTGACTGAATGGTTGTTTTAAGGGCTATAAGGTTGTTATAAGGAATATGGGGGTGTTACTGCTAAGGGGAGTTACAATATTGCTGCAGAAAGGCAACAACTCTCAGAAAAAAGGAGTGTTTGTGTGAAAAATGTGTTCTTCGTGGCTTAGATCAGGGCCCTGCCCATTTTGAAGTGCTGATCTGTGTATGACTGATCATGGGCTCAGACTTTATGGCTGTTTTAAGGGAGCAGCTACCCAAATCCTTCCTAATAGTGACCTTAGTCCACTGTAAGCAATAATTAGCACATAGATGAAGAGTGAAGACTTGAAGAAATGGTAGATGCCCACCTAGAGAAGACCATCATTGTACTGAACCTGAATATAAGCTGTGGTCTGCCAGAGATTAAACGTTGTATACTAACCTGAATGAACTATGCTGTTTAACCTCAGAATTATACCTTGGGAATATGATTAGATTTATTTGCCTTGGCATTTGCAGCGGTGCCCTTTCACAGTGCAATTTAGCTTTCGATTAAAGTGGAAGCATTCATTAGACTGTGTCATTTCTGGGCTGTCTGTGTTTCAAGACATCCTCACCATAGTTCTGTCTTAAAAAAAGAACAGCTCTCCCTCTTGACTTCCTGATACCTGTGTCTGACCATTTCCCTGGCATTGGAAAATCTTTAAACTTGTGTATGCCCAGGCAAACCATCCCACTGTTGTAAAACTTTCCTTGGTGTTGTATTCACACATGCTGTGGTTTAGATTTGTTTCCATCATGGCTTTGTGAAGATTAATCACAAAACAAGTGCAACAGACCTTCCTGGGAATGCTTGGAAATTCAGCCAGGGGATGTATGGTGAATGAATGACAACACATGTTCATGTGCAGTTTAGTTTTGGAAAAACAGATACATAACTGGATAGCAAGATATTTAGTCAAGGCAGGCCTTGTCTTTTGAGTGTCTTTCTCAAGGAAAAAACCATGTGCTTTGAGAGAAAGCTTCTGTACCGCTGTTCCTCACTTCTGTATTGACCTCAGCAGTCCAGGCAAGGAAAAACTCATGGTGGGAGATCCTCTGTAAGTCAGGCTCTCATGGGGAAAGGTCTTGCTGACAGTGGGCAACAGGGATATGTACTCTGTGTGTCCAAGGTGTTATCCAGACCTCAAAATAGCATCTCAGCATCTGTGAAAAAAAAGGGAAATAGGTGGGAAATTTCAGGTGTCTGCTGATTGATCTGAGCATTGCAGGCCATGATGGGGCAAGAGAAAACAGCATCCTTTTGCCTGCCCACTTTATCCTGTTTGCTAAGTAATCCTGTCTAGTGGGAAAGCCTGTGTAAAGCGTCTCCCACCTATGAAATTTATTTAACACCTACTCTATTTCTGCACACTCTCCTCAGTCACCCAGTGTCTTGGGTTATGGAACAAAAAAAAGTGTATTCTATTTCATCTGTTGAAAGCAGTTGAGATGGTTTTATCTCTTGTAACTCCAGGGGAGAGGGGGTGAACGCCTTCTTATAATGGCTCAGCTGTTAAAACCAGGTGGGGCAGCGTTTCTTATCTCTCACCACCTGTCCACCCTCTGGGAGATATCTTCTGCTAATGGGCCATTAAGGCTCACCAATGACATGACACATTACATCATCCCATTGTGAGATGCTCCACCCAGTGCAGGGGAGCCAACCATTCCTACCTAGATAAAACTGAGATATAGGAACAGCAGATATCTGATTTTTTTCCACTGGATTCCCAGAGGAAGACTGGATCCTCCTTGCTATCACCAGACCCTTATCTACAGGATCATCTCTACCCCAACAGAACCACATCTGCCACTCCAGGAGGACTTACTTTGGACTGTTTCCAACACCCTGACTAACAGGGCACCAGATTGTATTTCTGACTCTTTCAGCATTTCTAGGATTTTTGTTTGTTAGTTTGCTTGGGTTTTTTTGTACTACTACATTTGTATTGTTAATATTCCTAGTAAAAAACTGTTATTCCCTGTTGGGGAGGATGAGGCAGGAAGGCCTTACAAATATGATTTCCTGGCAAAAGATTCTGATAATATGAAACATACAAGTGAAATAGAATTGAAAGCAAGTTTCGATGTTTAAGATACCAAGTCAGTTAGTTACTGAACAACTGAAAAAGACAATGGCTTGGCTGGCTGAAAGTAATCCCGTCTTGATTAAACAATGCCCTTCTCCTTACTGAAAGTCTAAGGGTCAGAGCAGACCCTACTGGCTTGGAAGGAGGGGTCCAAAGAGTAGTTTATAGGGTTTAAAGTATAACACAGTATGGTAATGTAGTGATTCTTATAGGCTGTATGTAAATGCTATAGGATTTGTATCTTGTATTAGATTGGTTAGTGTAAATTAGAATATTCAGTATAGAAGAAGATTTAATGTAATGGGAACTTCAGGCACCTTTTTTCCACTTCTACTATCACTTCTACTTCCACACTTCTTCTTCTCTCTGCGCTTCTTCACTCTCTTCTCTCTCTCTCCCTCAGACCTGCTCTGAGTTGCGGCTGGCAGCTCTTAAGCGGGGCCCCTTCACCCATGACCCTTGCAATAAACCACATGCTCTAAGACCAGCCTTGACTCCAGAGATCTCTCGTCCCATCTTTACCATGCCAGTCCACTCTCACAATTCCCATTCCCAAATCTTTGCCTGAAAGCCCTTAATTGCAAAATTTTAATAGTTTGGAGGGATGGGAGGAGTTTACATTCTCCATTCCAAGGGAAACTCCAGCTTTCCCTGGTGGATACCTGTCTTCCCAAACCAAGACATCTAGAAATATGGGCCAAGTGGATGTGTCTGGTTCAACTCCTTGCAGACAGGAGCTGCCCCTGGATACATGAAAGGTGCTAACCTGGCCTCACCCCAGCTGACTCTGCAGAGGAGAGGCTTGTACACATATGAAGACATGGCAGAGCTGGTCTAAAAGTGATTGTACAGCTAGAGATGGCCAAGAGTCCCCTGCAGTTCCTGGGCACCCCAAATGAATTGAACACATACCTGTTGCAGGTTTTTTTCTCTCTGAAAGTGACAGCTGTCCAGGCTGGAGTGATCCCTCTTCTCACACACGGTGCGCTTGATTTCCACGTGAAGCATGTACTTCAGCCCTCTGACAATCTAGAGAAAGCAGTTTCCTCCTTTAAAGTGAGGGCAGGGGAAAGAGATGCCAAAACTTTGGCTAGTAATCAAGTGCTACACCTGAGAAGTGTGTGTCCCCTACACAGAGCCCTCCTGTATAGCAGTGCTATAGAGGACAGCTTTAGCAGACCTGAGGAAGATCAGGGATGTTGTGTCTTGGATGTGCCATAGGAGGGTCAATTAGAAGATGGTTTGGAGGACCATCAGGAGTCTGCTGCTCTTACCTGTACCATGGCTTTCTTTATCTGTGATTCCTTAAACAGAAAGAGGTCATTAGAGCTGTTGTTGTATCTGTAGACCCCAAAGCGAGTGGCCTTGCGGACCCCGGGGCTGTTGGTGTTCACTGGGACAGGGGAGCCAGGTCTTATGGTTGAGTGGGGTGGTGGTGCATTTTTAACTGAAACAACACAAAACAGCAGAGTAAAACATATCAGGGTCATGAAAGGGTAGGAGCTTCAGTCCTCTGAACCAAGGCTAAACCCTTTTACTTGTCCAATGTGTTTGTACTTCAGAAGGTCTCTGCTTGCATCCATTACAAAGTAATTTTTGTTTATATATTTGAAATGGTGAAACAATCCTAGGAAACGAAGTGACATAAAGAGATGCTCTCAGAAGTGAAAAATATTATTTAAATGTCTCTGGTATAACTCCTGGTTTATAGAAGAACCAACTTTGAATCTGCTGATAAAGACAGGTCATGTTGCTCAGAGTACAGCATAGTTTTGATAACATCAAACACTGGCTCAAGAGTCCTGCTGCTCTTAATTTCCATATCGTATCTTCCAGATACAAGATTTTCCCCTACACCCCACCCTTAAACCTTTGATGGGATCTTGAGGTTTTTATGTTAGAAGGTTTTAGATGTTACGAATAAATTCTACACTGAAAGGGTGATAAGACACTGGTACAGGTTTAATCCCTGGAAGTTTTCAAGTCCAGGCTAGATGGGGCTTTGAGCAACCTGGTCTAGTGGAAGGTGTCCCTGTCTGTTGCAGGGGGGTTGGAAGTAGATGGTCTTTAAGGTCCCTTCCAACCCAAACAATTCTATGATTACCAAGGTCATGAAGTGGAGGAGCAAGGTGAATAGGAAATGGAAATTGGGGAGTGTGGGGGATTAACCCATGACCTTTCACATTAGAGCATTTCATAGAACCATTTACTGTATATTTTTACTTGCTTGTGTAGCTCTTTCCCCATGCACCACTCATTTTTCAATCATTTAAAAGAAGCTCAAAGCTTACAGCTGATGTCATTATATCATCCCCTTTTACATTTATCTTCCTCTCCTTTTTCCCACTTCTGAAATCAAAGAAGAGGAAAAAATCCCCAGTCTTGCTGAAGGTGACATCCAGCCACTGCTAATGCCAAGGCCTGCCAGTGCAGAAGTGACTCTGTGTGGGTGCAGGCAGTAAGCCTGTGTGTGCTTGTGCACACAAATGTACACACAGAGGTTGTACTAAATCTGCTGTGAAAGTCAAGCTTTTTATCACCTCTAGCTTTTTTTCACAGATAGATCTCTCACCCACAGCCAGCTGCACAGAGCATAGGCTGTGTACTTAAGCCAGTTTGCACTGAGAAACCTAAGTAGAAGACAGGGACAGCTTGATGATCCAGAGTCTATTAAAAAACAACCAAACAAACAAACAAAACCCACAAAAAACCAAACCAAAAGAAAACAAAAACAATTAAAAATCACAAACCCAACAAAACCAGAATTAAAACCATGCCATCATCAGCATGAAAGGTAACAAAAATTTATCTCACATGTTGTTTATGCACAACCTACTTATACTGTCATATTATTCTCACTGGTGTTAATTGCTGCACCCACTTGTAACAGTACTTAGGGATTTATCCTTGACCTGCAAAGAAGAGACTCAATTCCACATCCCTCAACCCAAGGAGGTCCAAATCCATCTCTCTTCCTGGCTGATACCCCAACTACCTTAATGACCCCTATATTTTCTTGCAGATGGGAGCTGAGAGACCCAGGCCATGTGTTGGAGAGGAGCAAGTGTTCTGCTTTGTGTCTGGTGTGGAGCAGGTGGCTTTGTGTCTGGTGTGGAGGTGATGAGCTTTCCTGTCCCATGCCTCTGATCGATGTTAGCACTGGGAGTGCAGCCAGCACTGGGAAAATGTTGTGGTGTTTTTTCACCCAACCCAGAATCCGCTTGTAGGGATCTGTAGGATGGTATTTTCCCACTGCTGCAGGGGTGGGATTGAAGAGTCACAGAAGCTTGTGACCACTCAGCCTTAGACTGAAGGTATTTCTCAGGCAAGCACATCTTACCAGTGCTCAGCTCATGGGTAAAACTGTACAGGAGTTTAAGGCACTGGCATCCACTTGTGATTCAGGAGGGCCATGCAGGACCTGTCTGCAGGCAGAAATGAAGCTCGAGGCAGAGCAGGCCTTGGTCTGCTCACAAGGCCAGCTGTCCTCTTCCTCAGAAATGCCATGCTTTTTCCTGTGCCATCAATACCAACACAACAGCTATTGGGACCATCTTTTTCCTGAGCTCACCTAGCAACGGGGACATTCTGCCAGGCTGACAGCAGGTTGCTGCCTTGCTCTTCTTGCTGTTCCCCAGCATTTTGCTTGAATATCTGCTCTCATGCCTGTTGGAAAGTCAGGCGTGGCAGTAGTGTGGCTATTGACATCAGATACTGCACTTTGTAGAAGGAGTGATAACCACAGCTGCTTTCAGTCTTAACACAACGTCCTTTTCTGGCTTTTGAGAACCCTCATCACCTCTTGAGTCATGGGGAGATCTTTTAAAGGCATAGGGTTAATGAAACTGGCTGAAATCACACTGTGTGGATGGGAAGAAAACTATTATGTATATTATTCAAACCAAGAGTCAGAGTCCAAGAGCCATTGTTCCTGATGCCAGTGCGTGGGAGATCCAGCAGTGTCACACATGGCCAGGCCTCTGAAATGCATCACCTGGAGAGGTGAGCAAACTGGACAGGTGTTGTAGACAGACAGACTCATTATACCATGTGTTGTAAGCAGGGGATAGGTTATATTTTTCCCCAGCTTTCACCAAGGGGTACTGGGCATTTTAGCTCTTTCACCTGTTGCAGCTTGGTGTTAAAAATTACTCATAGCACAGCAAAATGGGTGTAAAATCTACTGAGCCCTTGTGGGAGATCTTTATTCCACTGTTTTCCTCTGAGGACTCAGATTCCTTAAGGCTAGAATTTGGTTTTGTCTGCTTTCCTTCCCATTTAAGGTGGTCACTGAATGGCACGCACACTGGTCTGAAATCACTTTTACTGTTTGGAAGAGTTTGCACTACTGTATTTCCAAACCCCAGAGACTCTCTGGTGTGAGGTACCTGTAATTCTGATTTTCTCTCTGCAGCCTTTTCTGGCTGTGTCATCTCCGGCTTGGCTTGAGTGCCATTACTTAAAAATCTGAATTTGTGTAAGGTGATGGCTCCATTCCAGACATAAGGCAGACTTGGCTCAGAGGCTCAAATAGCAGTGCAGAGCTCTAGTTATACCAGCATTCCTGAAACAACCAGGTGTGTGTGAGAGCAGAGGTACAGCATAACTTGGCCAGGCACCTACAATACTCAGAGGCAACAAGTGTGTGATCTCATGATCTGAGCAGAAAGCTCTTGCTGCTCGAGAGATGCTTAGGACCAGAGCATTCATATTCAGAGCCCATCCTTGTTCCTGGATTTGGAAATGTGAAGCGAGAGATGGAAAAGCCAGCCCTCCTTCTGCTCCTGTTGGACAATAGTAGGCCTAGACCCTTTTCTTGCTCAAAATTAACAGGCAACCAAGGGCTGTTTTACAGATATGCACTGAATGTTGTATTGAGGCTCTCTCTTGTGCTTTCCTCCTTGCGGATTGCTTTGGGGACCTTGTTCCTGCAGTATAAGAGAAAACTCCTGTGGATGCTCCCTCTCAGGCTGCAGTGAAACAAATAAGCACATTGCAACAGGTTTTTGGGTTTTTTTCTACCAGATGCTTCAAAAACCCGCAGCCATTAGTCACTCCTTTAAAAACTTCCTCCCCCTAGCAAGTCTAGGGCTTTATCTTTACATTTAAGATGTGGCAGAGTTCCTGTATGCCTCTGCAGTCCCCAAAGGAAACCACAGCAGAAACCGAAAGCTACTGGCTAACCAAACACATCCCTGAGTTCTTTCTGTGTATGCAAACCAAAGTAATATTGAAATATATTCAGTAATACTGAACTAAGACCTTCAGAGAAAAACACTCATGTCTGTCGTGCCCATTCTAAAGATTTAAGCCCAGCTGCAATCAAGAAAGTTCCCTTGCTCAGCAAAGAAAGAAATGAAACAGGCTAATGCTTCATTAAAAGTCAGCTAATCGGCACTCAAGTGCCCATCTGTACTTGGCAGTCAGATTGTTACCTGCAGTCTTTAGATTTAATAATCGAGGTCATGCAGAGTTTAAACACCGACAAATGAGTTAAAACCATAAATTGACTTTAAAACCCCTAAATAATATCCCTGGATAGCATGGTTTGCTACACAAAGAGAAAGTAAGTCCTTTCAGCAGTTGGGTTTTCAGCTGCAGCCTTGAACCCTGCAGTGCTGCGGCAGCATGGGCAGCAGTCAAAGAAAGGCTGTTATTAACCAGAGCATTACATAGCAGCACTCACAGAACCTAAACCACAAGGAAAACAGCAATTATTTTCCATTCTTACCACCTGAAGTCCCGGTGAAGCTCCAGAGTGCCAAACAGCAAAGTGCAGTGAAGCTGCAGGCGAAGTTCACTGCCATCTCTACCACATCAGAAGAGGAACCTGACAGCCAGAGGAGTAACTACCCTGCTTCCTCCCAGAGAAGAAGTGCCTCTGTGAGTGCTCTTATTGGCTGATGGGGAAGAAAAAAACCACCCTAAAACTCCCTGAATCATCACAGCTCTGATGCATACTTCATCTCCTGCTGATGACCACACACCTCGAAGCCCAGACACAAAGCTGTGGCTTGGTAATAGCAGCACCAGTCTTACATAAGACAGGGACTTTTGGTTTGTGATCCTCAAGGATTGGGCAGAAGCGTGGACAGATACATGTGACACAACACTTGAAAGGGGTGTGGGGGTGAGGAGAGTTACAGTCATGTGCTTTAAAGATCATGGGGAAACTTCATGCCTAAGAAACAGGCAATGAGCCCCAGGGATGTGGCCCTTGGCTTGTGTATGTGCATCTGTGTGTAAATGACCTGGCAGAGATGATGGGTCCAGTGTCTTGCTTCCCCCAGATGTGGAGATGTGGGGTTTGGATGAGGGAGACGGGGAAGTTTAAGGGGTACTACCCCAAGGGGACTCTGTGGAACAAAACCAGTAGGGAAAACATTTTGGGTTTGGTGGTAGAGGAGAACATCACACCCTACATTTTAAAAAGGTGTAATGACAACAGGAAAGGGCTGCATTAGAGAACAAGAGTTTTTTCTAGGTGATATCCAGAAAGAAGAGAAATGGGGAAGAGGGGTATTTTGTCTGTCTGTGGCTTGAGGAGCTTTTCAGCGCTGTGGTTGGGTTCACCAGTGTACGTTCTTGCTTTCCAGAAGATCCTCTCTGGGCAGTGCTGGCCCATGCTGAGAAGCTTGAAAGACCAGGGAAAGGGCTTAGTTGCAAGACTTTGTGGTGCAGCTGAAATAACCAGCTGACAGATTCAGGAGCCTGGGAGATGAAGTGCTCTCTCACTGAAGGGCTGAGAAGGATGGACATCACTCTGTGTGTGTGTGCGCATTTGTTTCAGGTGACAGGAAGGTGATGGCTGCTTTTTACTTGCCCCAGCAATGCCCCTTTTTGAGCAGAGAAGTCTTATGGCCTCAGGTAAAGTCCTAATGCAGGGCACTGTGACAGTTCTGGCTTTTTTTTCTCTGCAAAGATTGGGATTAATACATGGGAAATGTAGGTTCCGTGTTCAGACCTAGATGTTTATTATTTCTTATCTATTTACAGACTCATGAGCTGTGAGATCTAACTAGCAAGTTAGAGACATGAGCTAAAATGGAGTGCCTCTAACTCTTTACAAGGCTATTTAAGCAATAATCAGCCCATAACGAGATGACACCTATGTTATTTATACGTTTGACCCAATAATGACCACCCAAGGCCTTCAATGTGGACCTTTTTCACCCAGTTACAGAAAACCACCTAAACCAATGTGGAAGAAGGAAGAAGAAGGTGGCGAAGAGGGACCCAGACAATGCCCAAAGTTCTCCATCTTGACTCACATGTATTACTATATACTAAAACCTTAAATCTAAGTTTTTCACCCTGTAAGATCACACAGTGCTATTCAAACTACACACCCACAACGCCCGTGCTAATCTCAGGAGCCTGTTCCAAGGCCTCAAGTCAAATGTGGTGCTTCCTTGAGGGTCAGGACCTTTTAACACAGAAAGCCTGAAATTTTCAGCCTCCAGGGTTCCAACAGAGCACAAATCCGCTTTTGAAATGTCCCACAGAGAAAGAATAGGGAAAGCATAGTGTGTCACACTGATGAAGGACATCAGTCCTTCTTGCATAGACTGCTGAATCAGACTCCTAAGCCTATGAAAAACTGACACAGAATCAGAAGGACTAGATTGGGGGGATTTAAATTACTCTCCCTCCTATTGGTTTTTTTTGAACTCTCATGGTAGCCTGACCCATGACTGTGACACAGGTAGGGATTCCATCAGGTGTCTTCTGCTTCCCCCTTTCTCCTGAAGAATTGTTCTCTATGTTTGCTGCCTCACTGACAGGTCCTGGCGAATATCCTTCTAAGCCTGTAGTCAGCTCCTCCAACGTGTAAGAAAGAGGTGGTTGGGATCCTGTAAGGCACCAAAACTGCTTGATGAGACACTTAAAAGGGCCTATGGGTTTTCATTTCCTCCTAGACAGAGGCATGGGAGAAATACTAAATGATATTTCAAGGAGTTGAAACAACTAAAAACCCGTTTACTGACATCTTTAGAAAATCAGCATATTTTGGCAAAATGTTTAGAATATCCTATAGCACCCTTCAAGTGCTTAAAGTGGGCCTAAAAGAGACGTGGGAGAGGGATTTTTGATATAGTGACAGTTCCAAAGGAAATGGCTTTAAACTGACAGAAAGTAGATTATATTACATTATATTACATTATATTACATTATATTACATTATATTACATTATATTACATTATATTACATTATATTACATTATATTACATTATGTTGTTTTATTTTCTATTTGAACCAATCCAGAGCACACTGCAGTCAATAGAAATCCAGTCATATCTTTAGTGGACACTGTACCATGTTATCATGAAAACTCTTTTTATGAAACACATTCCAATAGTCAGATGGGCTAGTATTTAGACAACATTTCTTACCTACCCTGAATTCCTCTCTGTCAAGAAACTTATACCCTGTGTTTTGGATTGAAGGGGTTTTTTTTGGTGGTTTTTGTTCTGTTTTGTTGGATTTTTTTGTTGGGTTGTTGGTTTTTTGGGAGATTTTTGGGGTTTGGGTGTTTTCTTTTTTATAGCTTTGCTTTTGCTTGTTTGTTTTTTTAATATTATTTTTACAAAATAAAACATGTTGAGGTACATGTTTTGATGTGAAAAAACATGTAGCAACCAAGACACTTTCCAGAAGCCCACTAGGTAGTCAGCAGTATGCAGGTGGGGATAACAGGGATAACAGGTACAGGAAAGAGAGAGCCACAGGCTGTAAGTATTCTGTATGGGAAGGGTAAACTACCTCCCTTTTCCCTCTCTTCACTATATTCTGTTTAGTATACTTGAGGGTCACGTCATTAAAATAGTTATCAATGGCTGCTCCTTTTACTCTGTAGAATGAACTTCAGAGATGCTGAAGGCCCTAAGTGTTGTCCTCCATGGATCAAATCCCTGATTTATTCCACAGTCCCTACAATACCAGCTTGTGGCAGTGTCCCCTTGGTATGATGGTGATGCTCCCCTAAGACCTCTGGAGAGGACCTTCAATTGCTGTTTGTATCTCCAAATTCACTAATTGGAAAAGAAAGATTATTTAGGAAATTAAATATTCTATCTTCATCCCAGAAGAGCAACTGGTATAATGCAGAAATTCTGCCTTTAAGATACAGTGTTTGCCTCCCCATTAAAACTCAAGATAAACCATGATACAAAATGAATGAGATTGCTTAGTCTCACCCACTAGAAATAGGGATCATGTTTCTCACCTCCAGGGGTTCTGAGTAACCACGTCTGTTAATATATATTAAAAAAACCCTTTCCACTGCTCTAGCAAATGACATTATGAGACACATGCAAAGCTGTCATTTACCTCTGGGATTTAGATCAAACAGGAGCTCAATCTGAACCACCACTGGATGCTGTTTGCCAAAACCAAACCCAGAGCAGGGAAGTTTAGCAAAGCAAACCCCAGCCCCATCTCTCACCTCACTCTCTGTGCCCAGGCCCTTTGGCAGGAGGAGCTCCCCAGGTGGGCTTGAGGGAGCTGTGCTGAGTTGTTCCCAGCCACAAGCCACTCCTACATCCCTTTAATGCAGTGTAGTTCCTTCATGCCCCTGCAAGCTTTCCCTCTGCAGCTAAATACATCAAACAGACGGGAAGAGACCCATGAAAGCACAGTGCTCCATCAGCATTTCAGTGGCAGGAAGAGGACACATACTGAGGGCCTCTGCTGTTGCACCACACCTGAACTGCCCTGCTCGCTGCTCTCCCTGCTTTAGCTATTCTATCTTTATTATAATTTGAAGAAATTCCTTCATCAAAGTCATGCAGCCCTATTTCCCAAAGTCTGTCCTCTTCCTTTGTGCTAAAGCTGCTTCTTCTGCAACTAATAGACATCAGTAAGTCTTTGAAAAACAGCATTTGGATTTAATGGCATTCAAATAAAACACACATAGAAGGACTAAGGAAAGCTAGGGCTATACTTATCTAATAAATAAGACTAACATTGTTTCTCCGTCTGATCCAAAAATCAGAAAACAGTCTTTGCATATTTTTATTTAAGAGACACCATATCTTCTCCAGAACAAGCAATTTTATTTCTTCTTCATATAGCACACTGGTTTTGTCATCCCTGCGGCCAAGATAAGGTGTTTTCTGCTCCTGTTACAGACAGGAGAAACTGAGGCAGGAGAGAGTAGACCAACTTGCCAAAGGGTCTGGACAACATTAGCCATCTTTATCCATGCTTTATCCACCTGGGTTGCAAAGGTTGCTGCTACTGGCTCCTCCCAAGCATCCCACCAGAAAACATGGGCAAACATTTGGCATCCCCAAAAACCAGGCTGTTTGCATAGTCTTGGGTATAAGTGATGTATGAAATTGCTCTGTTTAATTTCTCAAGGCTCTTCACAAGCAGTGGTGTCTCTGTCCTGCATTTGCTTACTGTGTTCAGCCTCTGAGTACCATCCAAAGCTTGAGGAAAGCAATAACACTGTTAATTTGCATTCATTAGTGCAACCAATAATTGAATAGGAAGATGTGGTGAATTGAAAACATGGATTTGAAATGGAAAACAGTCATTCCAGCCCCTGTGCTCCTCAGAGTTGTCTTAGTCCCAATGCCAGAGTACACCACAGCTTGGCAAATCTGTCCTTTCCCTCCCATGCTGCTGCCAAGACATGGGACCCCCCCTCTGCACAGTATCATCTTGGGAACAGACACACATTGCCTGAACAAGAAGGTTCATATTGGATTTTGGAGAACTAGTCAATCACCTGTTTTTGCAACACCTAACTTCCTTCCTAAAAAATTCTGTTCAAAAAAATAAAAAACAACAAAAAAAATCAATACTTAGACTTCCTAATTTTAAGCTGTTTGAAAAATCAGTGGTGATAAAAATGGTTATCTATGTGCTGTTTCTGATAGTTTTCCTGTGGAAGCAGCTTGGAGCCTGCTCTGCCAGCACTTTTTTTCATGGAATTGAAACCTGCAGGGTAATGCACGTTCTCTAAGTGCTGAAGTAAAACAATACTGAGGGTGCTAAGGACCTGTCTGGAGCCCTTCAGCACCTGGCAAGATCAATCTACAAGTCATGCCTCTCCCCTTCTAAAAAAAAATGGCCTTTTTGGAGGGGGAAAAAAAAATCCTCCCCAAGATATTTTATCTTTGAAAAACCAATCTGCCTTTGCAAGACAGGCTGTAATTGAATCCCAGCTGAATGCAGCTGCAAGTGGGGTGAGGTGCCAGCATCATGAACAGCATCTGGAAAACCACAGAGGGCTGCAGAGCAGAGTTGCATAAGCTGAGGAGCTCTTTAAAATATATGCATGCATCTCTGTATGTGTGTATGTGTGTGTGCACAGGGGTATAAAAAAACAGAAAAAAAACAGAGGGTGTGAGGCCAGCACAGCAGCCTCTCAGTCACAGAAAATGGCGACTGAGTGAGTCCTCGGGCTCCCAAACCCTCTGGCTCCTCCAGCATCCTGCGGTTCCCAGTGACCATGACCCTCCCTCATCTTTGCTCCTCACTGTGCCCCGCTCCTGGGTGCCAGCTTGAGACTGTTTACTTCTTCCCTCCATCACTCCAAGGGATATGATTCACACGTTTTCAGATTTATTTGAGCAAAATGCAATAAATATGCCGCTTCAATTTTAACTGCTGGAATGTAGCCAGGGTTTTTAATGAACCTGGCCTGTGCGATTGAAGTGGTCCAGGATCTCAAAAGCTCTGGGCACTGTTAGATTATACACACAGACATAGACACACACACATATCTCCCCCCACCTCCCCTTCCCTTGGGGCTCTGTGAGTCACATACGACTGCAGGTTTTTCAGATTCAGCTCTGGTTAAAATTAGCAAAAGCCTTTATTATTCAAGAAGAGGAAGGATTCGTATCACAGCTGCTGAGAAGTGCCATATTTTTCTTGTATTTGCTGCATCAACCTATTATAATTTAGCTTTATCTGTTATTCTTTGTTTCCCTAAGATATAGTAGCAGGGCTTGGTCCTGTCAACACTGAATTTTAATTACAAGTTCATGAAGATCACTGCACTAATCTGTGGCTGGACCATCATTGATTTTGTTTTTTTCTGTGCAACTGGTGTCTCTACAGTTTCAATCATTTATAGTGATGTTTTACAACAAGGTCTTTTCTGAGCAAGGCAATAGTTTTGCAAGCTTCAACAAAACATGTATTTCAAGCAGCTGTAAACACCTTGTTCTAGTTATCAGAGCAGGTGACAAAGGGCTTTCACACCAAAATCTGAAGGCATATAACTCACATGTGGATGTATAAAGTCAACTATCAGATTCCCTCAATTCACGAGCCACATTAATTTAAAAGGAAAACAATGCAAGGAGAATGAGTTATGGTCTATTAAATGTGGCCCATGTCAACTCAGCAGGAAGGTTTTGGCCAGATCCCAGGAGACACTGGACCAAAATTGCCATGACCCGTGGGAACAGGCCTGCTCTGGTAGAAATACAGTATCACTGCTGGAGCTCCGCCATTCCTAGTGGGCCCAAACCAAAGTGGAGGCACATTGCCAGGGACACATGGAAAAATCAGAGGATGTCAATTCTCCTGTGCCTCCATCTGTGGATAATTGGTTGAGCACTAAAATTCACAAGGAAAATTTTGTTTTAGAAAGATGATAAAGAGAACAAACAAAAGACAGGAAATTAAAATTTATGTAAACATAGTGGTTCCCAGAGCAACCATAAATGAGCCACGTTGCATATATAGATGAGGGCATAAAAGTTAATACCATGTGCAGCAATACCATACACTACGTAGGTACCCCTGGGACTGTGTTACATTAGCTGTGGGACCCATCATTTTGAATGGTTTGACTTTTACGTTTTTAAAGCCTCAAACACAACGTTGCAGCAATGCCAGGTGGAAATAGAGTGTTTGCTATTTGTTTGCATGAAAAGAGAAAGGACTGTTTGAACAGAATGAGAGACAAGCCATAATTTTTTCTCCCTTTGCCTATCAGAGACAAAGGTTACAGGCTTTGATCTCAGAGATATCTGAGTAGTTTTGCTGGGGTATTCCTTCTCACTGACTTACTACTCACAAAGTGAGATGGCAGGAGCAGAGAACAGCTCTCCTGTCGAGACAGGGCAGTGTCTGCTCAAACAATGTATTATAGCACAACATAAAAGCCCAAGGCTTTTCCCTAGGTAAATGTGGGAGTGCAAAAGGGATTGACTTAGCCATGTAAAGTGTCAGTCCTGAAATGCCTAGACTGCTTGGAAACATGACTTCAGCTTGCTCTTCTATTTTCTGCAAGTGGTTATCCTGAGTTTGATTCTCTGCTCCCTCATGCAGTTGTTGACATCAGTAACATGGGTGTAAAATGTCACCGATCATAAGGCAGCCAGCATTCACCTTGCATTTGTATTCATGACTATACAAGGAAGAGGGCAGCACCAGGTCAGGCCCACTGAGATCCACAGAGATTACTTTGTCAGTGTGGGATGTTTATGTTCTGATGGGGTGTTTTATAATCTACTCTTAAAACCCTGCCACAGCCTGTTTTTTCTGGTTTCATGGCAGGGCAAATTGGAACATAGGAACTGTTGTGGTTTTTCATGTCACTGTTTTTGAATTTTTTTGGTGGTTTGGTTTGTGCGTTTGGGGGTTTCTGTTTGTTTGGTTTTGTTTTGGTTTTGTTTGTTTTGGGTTTTTTTAAGGCAAAACATTACATCTCCCACCCCTTCACCTTTTTCCTCAAAAATTCCAAAATGTAAAGCATTTGTTCTAGGATCAGACTTGGACTGCCAAGTCTGCTCACCCTCTGGTGCAGGCACTAGTGCTTTCCCATGACACACAGAAACCATGCCTGGGAGCAAGTGCCCCTCCCTTCTGTCTCACAAGAGTCCCAGCTTCTTGCCACATTGAGGCACCCACACACATCCATTACAAGACTTCCTAAGGGCGCCCCATCTGTGGTGGGTTGACCTTGGTCATCTGCCTTGCACCCACTCAGCTGCACTGTAACTCCAACTTTTACAACAGCTTGTAAAGATGACAATTGAAAACAGTTAACAGTCAAAATTTGTGCTGGACATTGTCCATCTGTGAAGATGACATGATGAATGTGTAAGGTCTCCAGAGAAAACATGAGCTGCAGGAGGGAACAAATACTTGACATGATCTAGAGACACTGCTGCAGTGAAACCTGGGCTTGCACCCCTTGGCGATCAGCACCACCTACTGACACCTTCATCTGCTGGGTACCTCTGTCCTGCTCCATCCTTATAGTGCAAGACCAGGCTGTGTGGTGCCACCTGGGGAGCTGAGCCATCTGTGTCTCCATCCCTGTGCTCCAGAGGAGAGGCTTTGCTTCCACCTGTCTTAGCAATAGCCCTGAGATAGAGTCTGTGTTAGGGAACTGGGTTGGGGAACAGGAGTGTGACACATAAAATCACAGAATCATTTAGGTAGAAAAGCCCTCCAAGACCATGACTGCAGCAGTTCCCTCAGCACTGCCAAGGCCTCCACTGACCCATGTCCCCAAGTGCCACATCCTCATGGCTTTTAAATCCCTCCAGGGATGGGGACTCCATCGCTGCCCTGGAGCAGCCTTTAACTGGATGCCAGGCCTTGACCTCCCTTTTGATGAAGAAATTTTTCCCAACATCCTATCTAAATCTCTCATGGAACTTGAGGGCATTTCATTTTCTATCACCAAAATGCATGTCTTGCTGATTTGCTGTTAGGTGATGGTGAGTTTGTTTGCCTGCCATTCATACATTGACTTCTGAAAGTTTGTGTGGTTTGGACTAGCCACTGTGGGTAACTCAGGGGCAGTTAATTGTACTCAAGCACAGGCATCTAGCTCAAGTGGAATGAAGCGAACTCTGGAGATGCCTCCTCTCTGTTGATCAGAAACACTAAAATAACTTAGCTTGGACACTTAGTGATTTGAAAACATTTTGTGTGTTTCTATTTCCTATTCCATTTTTTGTTCTTAACTCTTTTTCTTCCTTTCTCTGTCTAGTGATGTGGTTCATTTCTCATTTTGTGTCTACGTTACTTGCGCAGTTGGGACCCAAGCCTTCATTGAAGCCAAAAGTTTCATCTAATTAATAATAATAAAAAAAAGAGAGTGATATGCTCTTTGTACAAAAATTTAATTTTTTTTTTCTAATTCCTGTTCAGTCGAAACAGCTCATTTCTCTCGAAACGCAATTGAAATGCCATTAGTATTTTCATTAGCATGATGACTGATGATACAAGGCAGACAAGTAGATTTTGGGCCTAGGCTGATAAATGTTCATGACATTTTTGTAAGTCTGTGCTAAACACTCCAGAAGTCACATGCCAAGTAGTTCCAGATAGTTTAAAAAAACAGAGGACTTCCCCCCGCCCCTTGCCCCCACTTTAACTCCTGGAATGAGAAACAGCCGCACAGTGATACAGAAATAGCTCAGCAAGCCCTGGAAATGCCCACCAGTTGGTCAACACTTTTCTGTTCATTTAAACAGTTAATCTTCATCAATGAAGATATTTCACTCCTGTGTCTTTGGCATTTCATGGGGGATTTTTTTCTGTCTCTGAGGATTCACAGCTCTAGATGAAATGACTCTTTTGTTTGTGGGAAGGAGAGAAATTCCTGTGGAGAAACCCAGCTTAAGACAAAACCATAACTTAGGCTGCCTCAAGAGGCTTTTTTTTTTCTTTTTTTTTTTTTTTTGAGAGAGGTTGAGCTGGATTTAAGTAATACATGAGCATAAGTCACCATGATGGTTTTGCTTCCAGAGTATTTTACCAACACCAGATAAACTATGAAGAATGGAAAATAAGAGAAGAGAGGAAACATTAAGTTTCATTAGTTGTCTCATCATCCTGAGATATATTGACTATTTTTCTTTAAGGTTGTTTCAAACATAGATAAAGCAAATTATGCACTTGTTCTTCTATCAGCTGGATAGGCTATATTTGTTTCATTGATTTCTTCTGTGCAGCAATTGTAGAGCTGGATCCTGTAAGTGCCAGTGTTTTTCTCTAACCTGCAATTTTAAATTGAGGATTTGACACATATTTATTATTATTATCATCATCATCATCATCATCATTATTAATAATAATAATTTTTATGTTCTCTTTGCTGGAAATAGAAATATATGCTTGCTTCTTTAATGTGAAGCCAAAGACCCTTGCCTTGGGCCAGGAAAATAAAATTCCTAATTTTCAGCCTGGATAACAAATCCATTCTAAAGGATCAGAGGACATTTCCATGGTTTAAATTTCCTGCCCATACACCTTGACACCTAGCATCCCAACCATTTTACCTCCTCCTCCAGGAAGAGTTGACAAGACATGTTTGTGCTGCTCCTTCATAGGTGACAAGGGGACATTCACAGTGACAAGGTATTTCCCTACCCTCAAGAGACATTGGGACAAGCAAGAATGAAGGCTCAGGACTCGGTTCAATTGCCCACACATAGTTGTCAACTGTCATTTGAGATGCCTAGAATATACTGCCTGGCCTCCAGCTGCTCTTGGAGAAGGGCAGAGGTCTTGTCTCGAGCCCTTTATCATATCTGCCAGCCTCCCTCGGATGTTTCAAATACCTCAAGGCATTTCAAATACAACCAGGTGCCCGCACAGACTTCAGACTCCTGGCCCAGAGATGCATCATCCACATTTGGAGAGCCTCTCCTTTTGAGTGGGAGGAATTTACACTTGAGGAGTGATTTGGCTACAGTGCTTCAGGGGGAGGATGGTTGCTCTCACCCAGATCTGGATATCCACAGCATAAGATTGCTGCCCAAGTTAGATTTCTTAGCTTTCACCGTGGTCAGTGAAGGTTTAACTAACGGAGCCTGGAGCATAAATAATCTTTCACTAAAGTACGGCCCACTTTTTCAGCTGAAATTCCCATTCCACTCTTCTGACTGCACTAATTTCATCTTTGTAGCCTTAAATACATAGCTCTTGTGTAGAAAGTTGAGTTGCTGCCATCTAAAGTGAGATAAACCCACTATTCCCTTTGTTATTAAAAGAAAATACTGTCAGAAGGGTGTTAAGTACAAATCCATAGATTTGTTTATGAAGAGAAAATTCAAAACACCAAATTTGATTGAGCTGTTTTCCTGGGCACCTGTCCCAGTAGGAAAAAAAAAGGTCTGAGTTCCTTTTTACACCCAAACTGCTGAATGAAGTCCCTTTAGATTTCTTCTTTCCAGAACTCTGTGTTTTCTGCAAAACTTACAAGGCCAGTTTTACAAACAATTGTCTGAAACTGAGACCTATCCACATGTCAAACTGTACTAGGACACAGAGTCCTGAACAAAGTACACTCTTAACCTAATTTTAGGCATAAAGGTTGAAGAGTTTGTGCTTCTCAGTTTCCTGATATTCACTGTTTTTCCCATGGAGCTATGACCTGACCAAAATCTCAGTCAGGGCCAGAATTTTAGCAGATTCTTTCTCTGTTCCATCTTTGCTTTTGCACAATAAAATTCTGCCACCCCAGGAAAGCAGTCCTAATTAAAAAAAAAAAAAAAAAAAAAAAAAAAAAAAAAAAAAAAAAAAAAAAAAAAAAAAAACACTTTGCTGGCATAATCTTTGCTTCATCATGATGCTCTCTCAGAGAGGATGCTTAAAGGGAACATGTTCCTACCCTGATCCACCAGTCTGTATTTTGTCTGCCTGTTGCTATAAAATAAGCTTATAAGGCTATGGGGAGAGCAACTCACTGCTTCAAGAACCTAAAATACTCTGTTTTGGCTCCAGTAAATGTGAAAACTGAAGACAAGCTTGCACCAAAGCCATGAAGAAAAGCTCTCTGCAAATTTAGAGTGACTCAAACATAGATGTGTAACCTTGAAGCTGATAGCATAGCTCCAAATGTCAGTGGTTAAGAGCATTTAGGCTTTCCCGTGTATGCTCTTTCTTCTGCTTCTTGTCAATCTGCTTTTCACACATGTCTGTAATAAGTGATTTCCCTCCCCCAACTTCTTTCCAATCTATTCTTTGTCTCTTATTTCCATCTATTTTCCTATTTCATTATACTTTACACTCTTTACCTCTTTAACCTTTTCTTCATCAGTCATATCCTTCCTTGTGTGTCTGCTCCATAGAGGCACTCTCTGACCTTATTATATGTGGTGTCTCTGCCATCCTTCTTCCACTGTTATAGGAAGCAGTCTTCAGCAAGAATTTTAATGAAAAACACTTGGAATAAAGTATTTCCTTCAGAATTTTCCTTTTAAAAGAATTCCATTTAAAAACTGAAGATTTTACTCTAAGGTTTATGTCAGAACAATAGTGTGTCACTGGGTTTTTTAACTGGATAAAAGCAAAAGGATGGACTTCAAGAAAAATTCTGATTTCCCTGTCTGACTGTCTTTCCTCCATTCATAGGAACACTGAGCTATTTAAATAAAGCCAAACATTGTACTGTATTTGATAATTTTCACATATTTTAGTAGTTTTCAAGTGTTGTTTATTTGTTGCTGAGTTTAACTGTCAATAACACTCATAAGCTTACCTATACATCTGTTTAAACAGATTTCAATTTTCATAATAAAGCCAATTACTGTATTTTTCCTCATGAAAGGTGAGAAAACACCCCTTAAGATCTATTGATCTTAAATAAAGAAGAAAAGAGAAGAACAATAGATGCACTCCCAGTGTGCATTATTTTTCATCTCTATTGCCAATAAAGAAAGCACTCATTGAATGATAAATCAGCATTAAAGTGGTGTGAATGGACTCAGATTTTAAAACAAAGCCAACATGAGTCCTTCTAAAAGTAAAAACTACTCTGGTTACAGTGGAGTTTTAGTCTTCTAGTTCGCAGGATCTGTGGAGACTCTTATTAAGTACTGAGATTTCACTTCAAATGCCTGTCATACTCAGAGTATTTCTGATTGTATGAACTGTGGCACAGCTTATTACAGAGAAAGAAGAAAAACGAAATTGCTTTGTTGCCCTGCCCAGCAGGGAAAATGCTAACTCAGAAATCAGCTGCTTTGGATGTTTTTGTCAGCCCTGCCTACCCACCTGTCCCCAATAACCTTTGTGGTTTATTAGCCACCTTCACCTGCAGCTGCAGTGAGCAGAGAGGTGTGGACCCCTTGGGGGATCAGTTCAGGTATTACTGAACTAAGTTCCATGGTGGAGGTGCTCCCCTGGTTCTCTTCTTCTCCTTTTTTGTAACCAGATGGATTTCTGTGTTCGAGCAACATCCCTGACATTGTTTATTTCTCTAATACAGACATCACCACAGGACCGCTTAAATTGGTGTAGTGAAACTACAACATTTATGTTAGCAAGAGAAACAAATCAGCTTAATTCATGCAGCAAACTTTTTTTTTTTGTTAATGCACAGACACAGAGAACGAAGCCTCCAGTTTCTAGAGGAACACTGTGTTTCCTTAGTAAAGGTCTTAGCTGAACTTGCTCAGCAAGATTTTTGCTTATTATTTTGATAGCTACTCTTAGTTTTGATCACTTTTTGTAACATGGATGTGCCTGAAAAATGACTCGCATCATTACACCAGGCCAGCCCTTGTGCATCATTTGTCCTTCCCCTGCTGGCAACTTGACTCTTCTGCCTATGTTTCATGCCAGTGCTCTCCTACCAGAGCTGCCAGTGTCCCATTTAATCTGTGATAAATACAAACTGCTCCCAACCCTACTTGCCTAGGGGATATCAGCTCTATCTGCCACATTTAAAAATGATCATCCCTGTTGTTTAGAAAAACAACAACTCAAAATACCACCCTTGACTTTTCTCATTACTTACAGACTGAAATTTCCCCATCTGTCTTTCCTCAGCTGCTTTCTTGAGAAAGAAATCCTGTCTTCTGTTTTCTTTCTCCTCAGTAAGCAAATCCTCATCCACTGTGACAGCTTATCTTGGAATGACTACTTATTCTAGGTAGTTCCTTGCTCCTACGTGGAGATCTTTTCATTTCTGCCCTTCAGAGCACCTAATGGTGTTCTATATTTTCTAAAACAGAGCCCTTTGTCTCACTTTTCCACCTAACCATCATCCCTCAAACAATGCTTTTTCATGTCCTCTCTTTCACAAATTTTAATTTTTGTCCTATCCTATCTGTGAGACAATTTAGTTCTTCATCACTGTGTATTAAATGATCCATTTGCTGAGATATTTAATGGCAAATTTAATTTTTCCAACCCTGACAGTCTCTGTCTGTCCCTCTTAATTCTGTCAGTCTCCAACAACTGTAAACTCTAATTTTTTGTTCAACTAAAATTTCAGCCTCCAAGCAGGAAAAGCTTTTGATTCTGAACCCTTTACCTTAAAATTCTTCACAAGGCCTGAGAACTCAGAGCCTTTGACTCTGAAATAGTCTTTTGATCCCTCAAGTTTTCCTTTCATTAAATTTACTTATTGCTGTCACCCGCATATAATTTTTGTGTTCTTCTACTTTGATCCAAATTCCACTAAAAATCCTAATTTCACATAATCATTACATCCTGTCATTAAAAAAAAAAAAAAAAAAAAAAAAAAAAAAAAAAAAAAAACAAAAAAAAAAAAAAAAAAAAAAAAAAAACCACCACAACAACAACAACCACCAAGAATTTGGTGGCTTCTTCCATGATATTTTGGAATCCCTTCCCACTCTGTTTGAAGGGCTGGGGGTTTGGGAAGGACACACAGTGGGGCTGGAGGGAGCAGGGCAGGACCACTTTTACAGTCACCTTGCATGATTGTCCTGTGCTGCCCTGGATTGTGAACAGCTCCCACAAAGTGCTCCCATTAAGTGTTTATCTTGGAATCCACTAAAGACTGAGCTTCCAGACACAGAGACTTCATTTTCAGTGGCAGATGTTGCATGTCCCTTATCCCTCAGTCTCCTGACTCACCCTGGCAATATGCAGAGGAAGAAAAAGGTCTGTGATTCTTCCTGTACTGGTACAGGAAAGAGAAAATCCAGAGCAATACCAAAAGGCAAAGAAGAGCAAGACTGCATCTGCCAGGAAGTCTAATTCACCACAAATATGAAAAAGACAGGAGAAGGCTGCAGCCCCAGGAGTACGGGCAGCAGGCTGAAGTTGGGGTTCTCCACCTCTACTCTCCTGTGATGAAACCTGCAGTGATGTGCCCAGCTCTGGAGCCCCCAACACTAGAAAGATATGCACCTGCTGGTAGAAATCCAAAGGAGGACATAAAGGTGCTTAGAGGGGAGGAGCACCTCTGATTAAGAGTCAGGCTGGGAGAACTGAGGGTGTTCATCTGAAGAAGAGAAGGATCTAGGGTATTTTAGAGGCCCTCCCATTACCTAAAGGGGCTCCAAGAGAGCTGGAGACTGACTTTAGAAAGGGCCTGTAGTGACAACACAAGAGTAGAATGGCCTCACACTGACAGAGTGCAGGGTAAGATTAGATATTAGGAAGAAATCCTTTCTTACATTTTATGGCTGAGCAATGGAATCTTGAGACTCATCCTGATGATCAGAAAAAGAATGCTTTCTTTCCCCATTCTCCTGGGTTTTAACCCTTTCATTAATATGCTGACAGTTATGTAGTTACCAAATACTCATGTCATTGCATGCAGCTCTCTGTAGCCCTAGGACCCTTGTCCCCAAACTGGAAGAGGATCTGAAGCTCCCCCAGACAATCCTACATCTGCATGGAACCACAGCACTTGCTCTGCATGCTGAAGAGATGTTTTGCCAGGCTTCAGGTACTGCAGCAGTTGCCACTGTGCTTCCTGTCAGGAAACACAATTATCTTCATAAAGTGAAGAGGAAGACTCACACTCCATTTCTTGAACACAGGCAAAGAGATTCACCCAAGTAGAAAGGAACGGCAAGATGCATTTAACCTCATTAGTTTCAGTAGGGCTGACTTTGTACAATCCATCAGTGTACAAATACATTAGGGGAACTAAACTATTTCCACATCTCATTTACATAATGGATGGGATGTGAAATGAGTCCTATGGAGGAGAAGTGCCCTGGAGGCACTAAAGTTTATCACAATATGTAAGAGTTCTTTTAGATCATTGCATTAAATTTCCACTAACAAGATAACAAATTAATTGTCCGCATTACTGTACTAACCCAAAGCAGACAAAGTATATGATTTCAGAAGAGGAAGGCAGCTATTTAAGACAGCTTGGTGGTTATAGAAGGAGGCAGAAGAGATTAGTGTTTCTCCCAGCACTTGTATGCCATGATGCCAGCCCTCCTCCTGCCCCTTTAAGAAATCTTGCTCTTCTCTAATCTGATGTAGGACTTGAGCTTTATTAGTGAAGTGAGAGAGAATGAGTAAATCAACTGTATCAGATAAGCCTCAGGACATCTGGAAATTGATCATTCTGCAGAAATAAGCACTCTGTGTTTATTAGCTGGAGTTCATCACTATCACTTCTTTTTATTCAATTCCTAAGAGATTTCAAAGCTATCATCATAGTATTAGCTCTTCTGACTGTGCTACTGGAGATAAAGATCAGAAGATCTATCTAATGATGGCTTTCTCAGTTTCCCTCTTTCTCTCTCTAAAGCTATTCTGATTTTTTTTAAAAAAAAAAAAAAAAGTAGGAAAATAGCTAGAATGAAATAAAGCAGACTTCATCTCTTAAATTTTTGCCTGTTGGCAATGAGAGTAATTTTTTGTGTTATTATTCCACAGGCATTTGGTTTTATTCAGGGGGACACATTCTGCAAAATAGAAAATCCCTCTTAGAAAGGTGGAATTTGAAGTTTTTAATGTGGTGGTGGAAAAGGGAGGAAGATAAAAGGACTTAAAGTCATAAAGCAGTGCTTTACATTGAAAGTACAGTTATTTTAATGATAATACACGTCAAATAGAACCCAGGGAAATGACTTCCATAAGTTAGAAAGATAATAATATTACTTTAAGAAGAGTAATTACTTTCCTTAACATTTATCACATAGTAATTCAGTTCTCCCTTCTGGAATATGATGCAATGCCAAACTTTTGACTGATTTATTTAAAACCAGCCTTAAGAAAAGATTCACCAAGATATGAGGTTTCTTCTGGTTCTTTTTTCCAAACTGGGGAGTTATCAAAATGCAAATACTGTGACTAACTGCATGTTTAGATGTGAATTCCTGTACAGCTGCATTGCGTAGCTTCATTGTGCAAAGACACTGGGAGGAAAAAAACATCTGTAAGAGTTTTCCAATAACAATGGTCAGACACATAAACAATTTAAGTATTGCACTGATTTCCAGAAATCTGTAGGGAGCACAAATCCAATCCAATGAACTCTCTAAAGAAGACCCTTTCCTACCAGAAGCTTCACTAACATCAGTTTTTATCAGCTGATTTTCTCCATTTTTCAATGGCAAATTGGCATTTATTATCTCTTTTGGACTGGTACTTTGAGTTCTAGTCTGGGTGCACATTGTGCTAGATTCTGTACATAGATTAAAGAAGAAAAGGTTCACGTCATCCAAGAATCTTTCTGTGCAAGTACATGATGAGAGAAAACAGATGAATGCAAGAACCAAGGTGATCATGATTTAACAGTAAAGCAAGGCAAGTAAATTAGTCCATTTGTACAGAGCCCAGCAGCAGTTGGACCACATTGCTTGAAAAGTTAGCACTTAATAACAATAATTACCACATCTTTTAAATTAATGTATTAATATCAGTTAGAGCTCATAAGTTGCTTAGCCAGTGAATGAAAAATGCTATAAATCTTTAAGGAAAGGCCAATTCCAAGTCATCAGTGTCTTCCTCCTACACAAGCTTTCTGCCAGTTTGCCCTGAACTAGAATCATGCTTCTCCTGAATCATCTTTTTACTTATGATTACAGTGATTATCTCTTGGTAATCTTACCCTCTTTTTTTTTTTTTTTTTAATAAACCCCTTCATGTCTGCCTCTGCTTTAAAGCTGTCCCTTCCCCATGCCCTTTCTCATTATTCTGATTGATTTTTTTCCTGCTTTGCTGCCCATTGTTCACTTGCATGTACATGTGGTTTTGTCTGTGCTATCAGTAAGGACTCAGGAGTTAAGGGATGTGTCTTTCATGGGATGAAAAGTGTTCTAATTTGGAGGAAATGCACAAAGATTAAGAAATAAGTGATAAATAAGGTCAGCCATGAGTGTACATAATAGAATCCTGGAATGGTTTGGATTGGAAGGGACCTTAAATACCATCTTGTTTCAACCCCCCAGCAATGGTCAGAGACACCTACCTTCCACTATCCCATGTTTTTCCAAGGCCAGTTCAACATAGCCTTGGACACTCCCAGGGATCCAGGGCCAGGCACAGCTTCTCTGGGCAACCTGTGCCAGGGTCTCACCACCATCACAGGGAAGAATTCCATTGTAACATCTAAAACTCCCATCTTGAAATTTAAATCTATTCCACTTTTTCCTACCACTATCTGGCTGTGCAAAAAAGTCACTCATCAGATTTTTTTTTTAAGCTCCCTTCAAGTACGGGAAGGGGATATATCGTCCCTCCAGAACCTTCTCTTCCCCAGTCTGAAGAACTCTCATCTCTTCTCAGCCTGTCTCCATAGCAAAGGTGCTCCAACTCCCACAGAATCTTCTCTCTTTCCAGGGCAGTGCCAAAGGATGAAATATACTGATTTAATGAATGTGTGAATTTCAAATTCCTACTTCCCTGTGATGGTGTTGCAAATTATTTATTTTCACCTGATTCATAGATTGGTTAAACTAGGGCCTTCTTTTACCTAAGGCCTTCTGAACCGTGTGCTCCAAATGAGAAGAAAAAGCGCAATGAGAGGTGCTGACAGTACACCAGCAGGTCTATCCACTGAAGGACAGATGTCCCACTACTGCAGCATGCATCAAAGCCTTGTGAGCAAATTGCTGCACTTCTGCATGTTTCCAACAATGCCTCTGAATCTCTGTTTGCATTCTGGTGTCCATGAAAGAAAACTGAAGGTTCTCCCTTATTGACTGCTCCAGATCCACGAATTACTCTTCTTCCTCAATATAGATGAGGTCATCAGTTAGGTGAGGGAGCCAGGCTGAAGAAACCAAGCTCCTAAAACAAGAGACAGATGTCTGAACCCATGATGTGATGAGCTGCAACTGGGCCATGTAGACTTTGAACTAACTCATTACATTTGTATCTCTTCTGTAGGGGGTGGACTTTCTTCAATGATTTTTATGACCTTGCCATACCCAGATAGGTGGTAATTGAGCAGCAACTACTTCTTCAGAAGAAACAGAATAAAAATATTGAAAATATTGACTCGCCCCAAAGGCAGTGAGCAGCACTTTGGTCTTTGACCTTTAAGCATCCTAGGGAAGTCAATAACCTGGCTGTTAGATGCTATGCCTGCCACTGATTTTGATTTGGGAGTAGTTTAACCTTGAACCAAGATCTAAGTAACCACGGCAACAGGAAGTTGGCCTCTCCATCCAAGGAGTGGGGATCCATAAATCAAGGTCCCTAATGCAAACACTGTGTGCAGATAGAGATTTGAGAGGATAAGTGGTTTGTGGGGGATTACCTTTGAAAAAATGAGTGATTGTCCATTGATACGTTGAAACACAGCTTCACAGACTTTTTTCTTTTTTTATCAATAGAGGTCAACAGGTTACAGCTGCAGGTTTTCATACTGCTCTTTATATAGGCCCTTCAGTTTAATTAGAACCAGATGTTGAATTTATGAGGTTGTTAGCATTATTATGTACCATATGCACGTGCATATGTGTGCGTGTGTATTGATACAGGCACCCACATGTGCACATTTCTTGTGCACCTACTACACTTGTGAATATATTGTTAAGGCACAAACCCAGGCACTATGTAGTGGTGAAACCTCAGGTGTACACACATAGTTCTAAAGGATAATTACCTAGTCATATATCTCACTTATTCTATGGGACATTGCTTTATTCAATGTATAGAGTTCGCCTAATGAACAGATATTTGGGAGCTGGATTTTTCCTTTTGCTATTCAGTGCATGACATCATGTCTCATTTATTCCAAATTTCTAAGCCTTGGTATGAATAGATGAATGTTTTGTGAATGTTGATAATTTTATTTTCACAGGACTGCTCTTGAGATGAGGGGTATATTATTGTTCTCATTTGCATTAGAGAAGTCGAGCAGAGAGAGACTGAAGTTCATTGGATACTATTTGAGATGCGTAATACTACATTTGAAGTTCTGGAAAGATGTGTGGTCTAATACACAGAGACTTCTTTATCTCCTCCAAGCTGTGTCACTTATGACTGTTTCTGCCCTTTCTTGCCTTTCTTGCCTCCCTTAAATCCACCAGCTGACATCAGGTCATGGTTTCATCAGTTTTGTCCCAAACTGGCCCGTTCTGTAGCCCCATCTTTCAGACTTCTCTCACTGTAGCATTTCTATGCCTGAATCTGATAGGGATCTCTTCCACAATTTCTGAGACAACCCAAAGATCTGCTGATATTTGTCATTTTATGTGCCAGAAAAATAGGTTCATAGGGACTCCAAATAGCAAATAAAATGAATTTTTGGTTGGTGTATGGATAGGCTGACCAGAGCACAGAGACACAAAAGAGAAAAGGGTCTGGAGTACAAGGAGCAGCTGAGAGAGCTGGGATAGGGACTCAGTCTGGAGAAAAAGAGGCTCAGGGGAAACCTTCTCACTGTTTACAAGTCCCTGATCGAGCGTGCAGCCAGGTGGGGAACAGACTTTACTCCAGTGGAACAACGGAGAGAACAAGAAAAAAGCTGTGCCAGGGGAGGATTAAATCATATATTAACAAAACTTTCTTCACAGAAACGGTTGTCCAGTTCTGATGCAGGCTCCCAAGGGCTGTGTTGGAGGTCCCATCCCCTGGAGGGATTTAAAAGCCATGTAGATATGGCACTTGGGAACATGGGTTAGTAGCGGCTTTGGCAGTAGTGGGGGAACAGTGGAACTTGATCTAAGGGAGCTTTCCCAGGCTTGGTGATTCTGTGATTTTAGGTGCCAGAGCACCTGTGGAAAGTCTTGAGGAACCACCAGGTGTTATCCAGGTGCAGCCAGGGGTAGCAGAGGGGGTTCAGTGCTGCAGGGGATAAAGGCCCTCATCTGCTGACTTGACCTGCTGTGCCAGGAGGTTTGCTGCCTGGATCAGGAATATTGTGGAGACATGCAAAACCAGATCAGAGTGGCAAATCAAACTCAGCAAAGATGTCAGGAAATTGTCATGGTTGACCAAGAAGCTCGTGAGTAATGTCAGGTACAAAAAGGAAGCAAAAGAGACATGGAAGCAGCTGACCCAGAGAACTAAACCTACTTTGTTCAAGCATGGCAGGGTGGGCATAGGAAGCCAAAGTCCATCTGGAGTTGAATCTAGGGCAGAAGATCAACAAGAAATGTTTTGACTGGTACATAAAGCAGCCAAAAATAGCCTACAGAAAATATAGGCCCCTTGCTGAATGAAACAGAGACCCTGGCTGAAAAAGATCAGCAGAAGACTGATTGTGCTCTTTGCCTTGATCTCTGCTGGTAAGACTGGCCTTTGAGGATCCCAGGCCTGTACGACTGGTGTAGAAGGAAAACCTGCTCTTGGAGGAAGATCTGATGAGGGAACAGCTAAATTAATTGAACATGAATAATTCATGGAATTTGGCAGGAAGTACTCAAAGGTGATGAGCTGGCTGGCATCACTGTGAGGCTACTCTTGATTGATTTTGAAAGGTTGTGCTGATCAGGAGAGGTTTCTGAGGACTAGAAGAGAGGAAATAATCCAATAAGGTCAAGAAGAAAAAGCAAGGAAGCAGCAAGGCTGCTCAGTCTCACCTCAATGCCTAGGATTTGATGGAGTAAGTAATTGTGAAAAGCCTTTCCAAACATAAGAAGGAGGAAAAGATGACCAGGAGTAGTTATCACAGATCTGTGAAGGGGAAATCATGCCTCACCAGTCTGATGTTTCTTATATTGACTTTAGTAGAAAGAGCTCTGCCACTGAGTTCTATCAGCTTCTTACAGGCAAAATGATGAAACACAGGCAGGATAAATGTACTGTGATGGACTGAAAACTGGCTGGTCTCAAGAGAGTTGTGATGAGTTACATAAAGTCCACTTAGAGACCAGTAAGTAGAGGTGCACCCCATGATATGGGGACTAAAAACTTTTAATATTCAATTAATGAGCAGGGTGATGGGGTAGAGAACACCCTTAACAAATCTGGAGAGTTTCAGAACTCAGAGGAGTGGCTGATGCCATGCCAGAGGAACATATGGGATAAAGTCCAGTTGAAGGCCACAAAGATTATTAAGAATCTGAGATATCTCTCTTATGAGGAAAAGCTCAGATAGGATGTTCCACTTGGAGAAAAGAAGGCTCAGGGGGATTTTACCATTTATGCAAATGTTTGATGGGAAAGATTAGAGAGGATGGAGCTAGATTATTCTCAGTGCTGTCCAGTGACAGGACAAGAGTCAATGGGCACAAGTTGAACAGTGTAGATTTACTGAGGGGATGAACAAGTTGTAGAGAGAGGTTGTGGACTCTCCCCCCTTGGAGATATTGTTATTTGGGCAGATGTGGTCCAGGCCAGCCTTCTCTGGATGACCCCTCCTGGGCAGAGTGAAGTGGACAAGGTGGTCTCAAGAACAACCTTTCAACCTCAGCTGCTCTGTGATTTTTTGAATCATTGTATAATGTAGTTGCCAAAATCCAATGCATTTTATCTGAGGCTGATGTGCAGGTTAAGATGTGAAAAAAGAAGGAATTTATGAAATATTATCTCTGATAAATTAATATCTGCCCTAATCATGTTGAAGCCCAATATAAGAGACTAGTTTTCAAATTTCTGTGCCAGCGGTTTAGATTTCACATATGTATAAGCTAACAAAATGGTTACAAACTATAAGAGTGTTTGAGAAATACTGTTAGTGGAGGAATTTGACAGTCATAAGTGTATAAGTTTTTATTTTTCTGAAATATTTAATTTCTTTGGCATTATTTACCACTCATTTATTCTGCATTGTAAACTGTAGCTAGAAAAATATGTGACAATGAACCTTTTTTACCCCAATTCCCTTTGATAAGCTGCAAGGCAAATTTAATTAGGAAGGGAATTCCTGAAAAATAAATGTAATGTGATTTGGATGGGAATTGCATATTGAGGTTGTTTATGATGCCTGCTCCTTATTCAGATGAAACACCCACTAAGTCAGGTGTTTATAGCAGAGCAGTATGTAACAATGTGTGGAGAATGAACTACACACGGAAATGACACATCGGCATTCCCACTAAATGGAGTTATGAAGGATAGTTATGAAGGATATCTGTCTTTATATATGTATCTAGAAGAAAAAATATTAATGTGGAATGTTTTGTTGATTACCATTGTTTATAGAGACCAGAGATGGTACATCCTTCAGCAAAATTATCAAAAATTAATAACAGTTATGATCCTTGCTAGGATCAAGAATGTATTACAGATACATCCACGAGGAAATATGGAAATATATCAACGTAGCAAGGACAGCAGCCAACCTCTCTTTTTTCAGATATAACCCCAGACATGTTACAGTACTAATACTCATCCAAATTTTGTTTCCTCAGGAATTGCAGGTCCCCACTTAAAAGCAGACCAGACTTCACTTCATGGTAAAATGGAAAGTTCTGCCTGTACTGTGATGACCAGAAGGAAACCAGCAGCTGTTGACAGTGTTGCAATGCCAAGTCCAGTATTATCTCTCCTACCTTCATCATCAGCAACATCTGAAGCAGGTAATGCTGTTTTCACTCCACCCCCTCTCTGTTTCTTCCCCATCTTCTTCCTTCTGGAGCCATACAATATGTTCACGTAATTCTCTTTCTGATTGGAGAAGTAGCTAATTTGCAAATGTGAATATCTAATAACATTTCCAGTTCTTTCTTACCATGGTAGTATATCTTGGCACATCAAATCTATTTTATTCACACACCACCACTTGTGCCATAATGAGGACAAAAGCAGCATCAGCCTGTATGGTCTAGGAGGACACGCTGAAGCAAGACTCCTGGGTTCCTTCCTCAGCCCCATTCTTCATTTCTTTTAAATGCTCTCATCCCTGTAGCATGAACAAACTGAATACACAGTGAATAGCTGAGGAGTAGATGAGATTTCTTACTGCATACTTCAGTGATTTTAGCATAATATTCTGTCTTGCAAATGCAAAATTGTCTGGGGCAATGAGCAGTGATTTAAAATACCAGAATAAATAAGTCAGAATAGCATGCTTTTCTATCAACTTATACTTTGTGCTTCTATTTTGAATCAGATCAGAAAGGTGATATCTTTATACTGTTGGAAATAGAGCCAAGTCATACAGGCATCATCATGCCTTTTCCTGGGCATGGATAGAGAAGTTAATCTTTTGTTTTAATTTCCAGCAAATGGGGAATCCACAGTTCACGACCCTACAAGCAACCATTAGGTGTTTCACAGTCTTGTCAAAGTTTTGATGCCACACTCACAAAAAAAATATTAGTATCACTGATTTACAGAATTATTACAGAATTGCTGTTTCATTTGCACTTTTTATTTCCCTCTCACTTCCTGAATAAATAGTGAAAACAAGAGTCTCATGCTGCAAATTAGCCTCTGTATAGATAATTTTTTTATATTAAAAATATTAGGATAGTCTCTTTAGTCTTTAATACTTTCCTATATATAAACCAAGGACAGAATTTTAAAGCAGCAAAGAAGGAAGGCACACAAATATTTTATGATTCATTTCAAGATGAAAGTGTATGCTTGACTGCATGTTCATTCTTTCCACTTTCAAAAGTCTAATTAAATTGTTGGTTTATCTGTAGCCCAGATGTTGAAGTAATTTAACTGAAAACTGAAAGAAACTGTGTTAATGGGAAAACAGGACAGTGCTATGGGTTTTCTGTAATTAATAGGAAGCTCTTTGAAAATTCTTCCATTCAAATCAAGCCAACAAATTGACCCCAGCTTTAAGCAGCCTCCTCTGTGCCATGCTCCTGCAAGTGGCCTCAGGCACCTCAGAAGGGATGGAGAATGACAGGCAGCAAAAAGCTCAGAGATTCAGACATAACAGAGCCATCCAGAATTAGATGGGGCCAATGAAGAACATCCAAGGGGTCTGATCTACCTGGGCTCACCTTGTTCATCATCACTGTGCTGGGGTGGCTCTTTCAGCCTCCTTTAAGCTTGGAGGAAGATACCCTTGGAAATATATATTTTTCATAGGAATGGTTCTCTTTGCTTCAGAAGCTGTTTTCAGCATCATATCATTCCTGCATGGTCTCCCAGCATGTCCTGCAGCCATTTCAATTTGTGAGACTGAGCCTCACTACATCTGTGGACCCCAGGGAGGGGAGAAAGCCCAAACCTCCACGTGCTTCACTGAAATGTGTAAAGCTGTGATTTAAGGCTAACATTGGTTCTTGCTTGTTCTTGGGCAGCTAGGTGAGGTTATTTGAAGAGTGGGGAAAGGATGAAGCAAAAGTATAAAAGCTTGTGCTGCACTGTGCATTTCCAGATTCTCTTCATTTTGGGCTGGATTTTGCCTTCATGGAAGCAGCATGTGGGGAGATAGAGACAGATCAATATGCCCAGGTAAAAAAAATGTCTCCCTGTGCATCTCTGGTGCCTGGAGGCTGCCACATGTTGCATCACCTCCATGGGAGCATATTCACTTTTTCATATGCATTCATACATACATAAAAATACTGTTATCCAACTCCTCTTCAACCCCTTCTAAAGGAATTCAACCAAATATATCAAGACAGAAGTCTTCCTCCAAAAGCAAGATTCCCATGTACAAACAGCAAAATATGAGCAGGAAGAGGAAAAAAAAAAAATCTAAGACCAACACAGACCAACTTGTGGGTCCAGGGTTGGCAGGGTCTGTCTTCTGTCTGGATAAACTGAAAAAGATTCATACTTAGCTTTGGCTTTCAGCAGAGCAGTATATCATATGGCAGTATAGGAAAATATTTTATATCAAAGATTGCTCACCAAGAGCTTCCAGATGAGTTGATAACACCTAATGGCTCTCACTTCAATAGTAGTTTACTTTGGCAGATCTCCGTGATATTTTATCATAGGCACACCTCATCAAAGCTTCCCTCTGCAGACCCATCAGATTCTTTCTGCCTAGTCTTCCTACACCAAATGTAGAATCAAATGTCCCTGATGTTCAACAATCAAAATAATGTTGGGTTTCTTAATATGCATTTTAAAAGCCTGACCTGAAGGCATATGTACTTACTCAATACATGCATTCCTACTACTGGCAGACTGTGTAACAACTCCAATGATTTCTAGACCCTGCAAGTTCAGAGGCTAAGAAAAAAGCAAAAAAAAAATAGTAGTAGCATCTAACAAGCTCCCTGAGAAAGCCATAAACACCCCAAAGCATTTACAAAGGAAAAATTAGTGCAGTAAGCCAGCACAGAACAGCACAGAGGTTTTTTTCTAAATGTGAAAATGCATTTCAGCCCAAAAATGAAGACTTGTGAGCTTGCAAAGTTCTATAAGGGCAAAAAAAGTATCTAAACATGAAGACATAGAAAGTCTCAGCTCATACATTAACATGCAGGAGCAGAAACCTACCCATAATTGCCTGCATATTAGCTAATTTTGGGCAGCTTGGCAGAAGGCAGGTGCCAACCTTTGCTCCACTCAGGCAGTATCTACTTGGAATCAGCCTCCACTCAGAACCCTCAGCCTGAGTGACCTCTTGAATGCCTAAGACACTCACTAGGTTTCAGGATGCAGAGGAGCACTGTTGTTCTTATCTAGTATCAGGACATCAAAACAATGTGCAAGGTCATCTTGAATTGCATTAAGTTCCCACTTTAGAGTTTAGAAGCTGAAGTCATCCTCTACCAACTGTATAGACCAGGTCTCCATTGACCACCTTCAGGTGGTAACACCAATCTGCAGAAACAACTAGCCTCAGATAAAGCTGAGAAAAGATACAAAATCTTTGCAGGTACTTGTCTAACAATTCATGTCATTTTTTTCCCAGTTCTTTGGCTTACTTTCTTTCCAAAAAAAATTGAGAGTAGAGCCAAATCTCCTGATATCATCATGATACCTTGCAAGCTTCCCTGTATTTCTGCTAAATTTTCCATTTTCAACCACCAACTGAAAAATTTCAGCTTTACTTTCAGAAAAAAAAAAAAAAAACTCAAATATTGGAATTTTAGAAAAAAAAGTAGGACTTTAAAAATGTGCCTTGACAATAGAAATAAAAGGTAAAAGGTGGACAGTAAATTTGAATCGTGTGCCAAATGTTTGATTTTTTAGATCTTCTGACCTGAAGCTACTCTCAGGATATGGGAGGGACTCAAAGGATTTGAACGCTTAAGGCTGAAGTTATTGGGACTACTTCTATCAATCACCAGTGAGGACAGATGAGAATAATCATTTTCCGTGACAGGGACTTAACCTTTTTTGATCAAATTTCTGGGAAATAGCTTGCTGCCACTTGCCTTTAGGGATCTTGAATCCACAGTTTTTAGGGGTGACCTACTTGGGAGGAATTTTGTGCAACTAATTAGTTTCTCTTGAGAAACTTGGATATTTCATTTCCTTTCTCTTTTCCTTTGGTACCAAAATGACGGCATTCCTCTTTTCTTTTGTCCTTTGTGAACCACAAACTGCAAATGGATTTTATTTTTCTTTTTGGTGTGGGGAGTGGGTTACATATGGAAAATGTATTTTGTTTTGTAATTAATAAAAACCAGACCAAAGTCTGGAAGTTGGCCATCCCAGGTCTTTATTTATAAGAGAGCATATGTCTGTGTTTTGTTTATGACTCATTCCTACTTCTTACATTGTAACTTGGGTTTGTTTATGCAAGCTCTTTGCTGAATCCAAGCAACATGGTGGTAATAAGAGCCAATAATTTATGTTCTCCAAGAAGGGAGGCCAGTGAATGAGGTTTATATGATGAATCTGTCACAGACCATAGGGAGTAAGAGGAGATTCTACACCTTGACAGCTCCTGGTTATCTACAGAAAATGCTACAATAGCAACTTTATTTAAACTACTGCTGGAAGATTAGCCTGTTAGCCAGGAAGGCAGAGATAACCCCCAAATGAACCTTTCTCAAAATCTTTCCTGCTCGGGAAACTTCAACATTTCAAACCCAGCTGACTGCTTGATAGTCAGGTGTAAATTAAGTTTGCAAGTAGATGTGGACTGAGGTTAATTTAGTAGGATGTTTTATTCTTTACCAGAAAAGAAATTCTGAGCTCCATCCCTTCTTTCCCAGCAGTGCAGAACGGATATGTTAGGAGTGAAAGGGAGCACCAGTTATTGCAATAGCAGAATTAATACATTCTGCTTCCCTCACAAAGGAGTAGTTACTTCTAATCTGTGTGCAAATCCTGAACTCTGAACAGATGCCATATTCAGGAAAGGACAATGAGACAATTTAGGCAAAACAAGCAAGGTCTCATGTCCTAAGCAAAGGACAATGAGCCAAGAAATTCTGGGTACTCTTCCCAGCTTTGACAATGACTCATAACGTGACCTTGGCAAGAGACTTAACTACTTTGGACTTCATTCAGATCTAAAGTAAGTGATCTGAACCAGGAGAAAGCTTACTTTGGGGGCCATTAAAGTCAATTATATGACTGAGTAGTTTCAGCTAGTATCTGAAGAGATGATAGTACAGAAACCCAGGCAGAGGTAATGAATTTGCTACAGATGAAGTGACCCACACATCTTGTCTCTGCCCACTAGTTTCAGCAACAAACACTTTTCATACTAACTGGCACTCACGACAAGAGTTAAATGCTGAATCGAAGATATCAGGATTATATCTTTGGGGAGCAGATGGTTTAATGGTTAAGTTGGGCCAATATGACAGCTATGGTAAGCTTCCTTCTCTCATATTAAAGGTTGGAAAATGAGAATGAAGCAAACACATGCTTAAATGTTGCTGTACCAAGAGCTTTGTTGCTTTAGAAGAGGAAACAGGCAGAGAGAAATCTCTGAAGACTACTTATATCAAAGTTGTATTTTCATCTACTCTTCTTGATGCTGGAAGGGGTCAAAGAAGAGTTTCCAATCACCGTTGTTTGACATACCTCTGTTTCTCTCCTTGTCTCCAACAGCCAGCTCACCACTGAAGAAAAGGTTCAAGCGCCGTGAAATTGAAGCAATCCAGTGCGAGGTGCGCAAGATGTGCAACTACACCAAGATCCTGTCCACAAAGAAGAACCTGGATCATGTGAACAAGATCCTGAAAGCCAAGCGGCTGCAGAGACAATCAAAGACAGGCAATAACTTCGTGAAGAAGAGGAGGGGGCGTCCTCGGAAGCAGCCCCTTTCCTTTGACGAAGACTCCAGAGACCAAATGCCCGTTCTGGAAAAATGCATTGACCTTCCAAGCAAAAGAGGTCAGAGACCAACACTCAACCCTTTAATATTGGAGCAAGCAGCCACTCAAGATACAATCATGGCCACCATCGAGGCTGTCATACACATGGCTCGAGAGATGCCACCGTTGCCGCCTCCTCTGCCTCCTCCACCCCCTCCACTCCCTCTCCCTCTACCTCGGGCACCCCGGGTTGGAAAAAGGAAAAACAAGTCCCCACAGGAGGAAGAGGAGGACGTGAAAGTGAAGCGGCACCGGAAAGGCAGAGGGAGCGAAAGCGAAGGCCTTCCCTAAGGCCAGTGCACCTCGTCAGATGTTGGGTGCTCACAGTGGAGCACGCCAGGACTAGGGGACAGGAGGTGCACAGTCCGCCTCACCCCTTTGGCAGCACCAGACTGACCTGTCCCTTCAGCAGCCAGAACTCATTGCAGAGAGCTGTGCCAGCTAGGGCTCGCATCTTTCCTCTTCATCGCTTTGACCAAAGCCTGACCCCCTAAGAAAAGAGGGGGGAAAGGCGCGGGAAAAGTGGGGGATACAGGGGAGGAGGATGAGTGTCAAAGTTGGGAAAAGCATGAACTCTGCCGAGTTTCCAAAACTAATCTGAATCTCAACATTGCTGTTCTCATACCATATCCAGAGGCGGGAAGTCATCCTCGCAGAGAGCCAAACATTGTCACTAAGGGTGCATGCTCGACTCTGAATCTGTTTGGTGGGCCAGGTGAAACTAAGAGTAACTTTACTATAGTATAAATCACTGTAAAAAAGAAAAAAAAAAAAATAAAAAAAAAGACAGAAACATAGAAATAAAGAAAGAAACAAAGAAGAAAACACCCAACAAAAATAATGTAATTTTCTCAACTGTGATATTGGTTATTACCTAATTGATTTTTTTTTCCAGTTTTAATATACCTACCAGGCTTTGGAGCATAAGCCAAAATGCCTGGCTCCTGCTAGAACTACATATTTCTTTCTCATTTACTTGCCTAGTTACAACTAGGCAAGTAAATATAGGCAATATAGGCAATAGAAAATTAGAGCCTTACACGCGTGCACACTCATTCTGAGTGCTATCCCAAGAAACAATGGAATATCACAGATTTAAAATAAGGTATACGTGGATATTCAGTTACAATAGCACGTTTATATGAAGCAACTTGGCAATGGCATGTGAAAAAGGGGTCATCCATCAGCCAAGTTGTTTTGATGCTCGGTACATATGAGTAGAGAACAGCAAGACACTTCTGGGGAATAGTTATAGTAAACATGGAAAAAAATCACCAAAAAAAAGAATATAAAAAAGATAAAAGAAAAAAAATAGGAGAGAAAAAAAATAGAATAAAAAACAGGGCCCAAACCTACCAAGTTTTACCATCTGCAATTCCCAGTGAAATTAATGGGAAAACCAGAATATGAATAATTTGCATTGGGTAGCAATGCCTTGATATTATCTTTTAAAGAAAATAGATAAAGCAGATTGTTTTAAAAAACTATAGAACAAACCCTATGGATAAAAGATCCTTTCTTGGCAATTATTTCTGAAAAAAAAAAAAAAAGAAAAGGAATAAGTGTTCTTATCTGAAAATAGAAATAAAAATGTTCAAAGGGTATCACCACTGCAGTTGTATTAATGCCACTTTGGACATGTTCTCCAAGTTGTGGTTGCCTTAATAAACTAAAAAATAATTTTTTTTTTGTACATAATGTAATTATAAAGCTCTCAGTCTGCATGGATGCAAACTGTGTGTGACAAATCGTCTCTTTAAATGGTCAGTTCAAATTGTACATTACTCATTCGAGTTGTCCGTTAGCCATTGATCAAACTTGGGTAAAATAGCCAAGCTCCATTTCCACAGCCCAACTAAAATGTTTAGCTAAAACAAAGACTGAACAAAAATTGTTCCATTGCAGTGTCAATGCTTTTAAAAAAGAAAGTCAAATGTTGAAATTTGAAATAGGAAATTTCAACTTTATTTCCTTTCTTTTTAAAAATCCTGCGGTGCACTCAACACCTAACGTGGCAAGATGGATAATAAAATGGGAACAGGGAGGGAAGATTCCACCATGGGAGGCAGGATTGGAATTACTTAATGGTTCACAAGCCAAATGCTATTCCCTTTCTTGAGAAATCTTGAATTGGTTTATTGCCAAGGAAGCTTCATATAGCACGACACTAAAAAAAAAAAAAAAAAAAAAAAAAAAAAAAAAAAAAAAAGAACCACAAGAAAACCCCACCAAAATAACAAAACAACAAACCCAACAAAAAGTCCCCACAAAAAATATTGTGTTTCTATTCTGTTATTTATTTACAAAAATCATATCAAGACTATGGTGTTAGAGGAACACTGTAAACATACAACTCGTTGTTTTTTAGAGACTGATTTTTCTTCTGTGATAGCACCTTAGCTTATTAAAACTGAACGCATATGGGGATAGGATTGCGTCGGGGAGCTGGAAGAGGGGATGTATTTTTTTTTTTTTTTTAAGACTGGAACAAATTTTGAGGTCCTAACTCCTTAAAACTGATAAGAGGGATCGCAGAATTTTGTTTCCAATTTGTTTTTCATCATTCATCATACCTATTTGTGCTTTTTTTTCCAATTAATGCAGCTTAGAAACAAATTGGCTGGTTGCTCATTCTGTTAAAACCAATTTTGCTTTTCAGCTCTCTTGAATTAGCACAGTGTTATTGACTGAAGCTGTAGGCCTGCAGAAAAAAAACTCTAAACCTCATTGAACTCCTCTCTTCTTCCTTAAAAAGCATTGGATTGAGGCTTAATTAATTTATAAATCTTTTTTTTCCAATCTCCTTTGGGCTTGAAAGTAAGTGACAGTCACTTAAAATGACAGAAAAAAATTGTAACATTATTAGTATTCCAGGTAGCTGAAATTAAGCCAGACAACAACTTATCCTTAGTTTTATCTCCAGTGATGTCTTTCGTAGCACTGAAGGACATTTCAGTGTGTAGTGAGTGAAAAAAAAGGTCTGAAGACAACAAAATCTGTCATCAAATGCCCATCATGGCTCCAAGAGGGTCAGAGTGCCTGTAAGAGCTGTATTTGGGCTGGACCTTTCCGGACGCACTGGGATAAAATTGCCCCAGGGAAGGACAATTGAGTGGCTGCTGCCTCCCGTGCTCCTGAGCTTTGGGAAAAGAATGCTCTTATCCTTTCAAAAAGTACTTCAGAAAAGGCTGCTAGAGGCACAATGTTAAGGAGAGCATCCACTTGGAGGGAACAATCCCACAGGCCCTTCATTGAGCAAAACCATGAAGAGGTCCTATTTGTCCTAGAGAAACTAAGTTTAGGACTTGGTAGTAAAAGCTCTCAAGATGGGATGGGCTCTATCCAGAAGCTCAAGGTTTGTTTTTTTCAAGAAGGTGCTGCCTAGTGGAGTGTGGTGCTTGTGGTACAGCTTTGGTTGTTTGTCCACACAACACCCTCATGCAGCTGGTCCTGGGCTGACAGGAAGAGTAGCTTGTTAGTGCCATAAAAAGCAGACTGAAAATACTGTTAGATGGCACTCAGAATTTGTGTTCTGCATGTTGCATAGTCTACAAAGATGATAAGCAAGTTGCTGACAGAATAATATTTTAAGGCGATGTACTACATGCAGATCATAAAGGATTTAGTTTTAGGGCTTAAGGCTAAAATCCCACTCCTGCCATTTATTACCCAACAATATTCCAGTAATGAGCTTTTTGATTTTTTACCCTTACCACAAGGAAGATTTACTGAGGAACTCTCTAGATTCTCTCCACACATTTCCAAATACTGTATAAAACTGGGGTGAAAGCCCTTTTGCTTACTAAGACCAAAAAAACCTTTCAAACACCTCCACTGTGTCATAGGTTAGCACACAACTGAGAATGCTTCAATAAAAACACAGAACAGTATCACGTGGCTGTGAGCCATATGAAATGAGGCCACGGGTTTGCATCCACTCTGTGGGTCTTTTATTCCTCAATCCAGTGTAAAACCAGAAATGGGGATAAATATTCAGGGAGAGAGGAAAAAAAAAAAAAAAAAAAAAAAAAAAAAAAAAAAAAAAAAAAAAAAATCATTACCACTTGTGTCTCCAAGACCTTCATGCTGCCAGTATCTTGAGCCCTTCAATATTGAATTTTCTGTGAAGCACCTTCCATGTTTTTGGATAACTGTAAAAAAAAAGGAAAAAATAAATTAAAAAGAGGTGAAAATATTCATCAGCTACCTGAGTATCCTGCAGCATGGCCCGTTTGGCAGAAATGTTGTGGAATACAGAATATTCTAATTGTGAATACTAAGGGTAGCATCTGGTGCAATGGGGTGCTGGTTCATCACGAGGCCTTCTGAGCACTAAAATGTTGCACCAAATAAACAGAAATCATTGTTCCAAACACAAAGATTTCCCTAATTCTTATTTTCACAGGCTCTGATTCAGGACTGCACTTAAGCACATCTAAGGAGCGTCCTGAAGCATTTGGAGAACAACTAAAAGAATACAGGGAAAAGGGAAACAAAACAAAACAAAAAATCTAATAAACAAAACCGGGATGGTTTTCTGAATTGAAAACATAAATTAAAATCTTACCCTTATAATGCCTCTTCTTTCCATGTCATCCAAAAACTGAGGTGCAGCAGTTCTGAGATAATTAGAAGCACATTTCAACGAAGAACACATATTGGAGATCTCTTTAAGATGCCTGCCTAGGTTGCATAAAACACTACATAGAAAAAAAAAGAAAAAGAAAAAAAATATGAAAACATGAAAAGAGCTGCCAATTGGACAACATGGGGAAGCAGTTCAATCCCATGTTGGTTTGTTTTACTTTTCTTTTTCTTTATTTTTTAAGCTATTTCTTAAATAATAAATGCACATGAAGTGTTAAATATGTATATACTGTATTTCAAAAAAATTAAAAAAATCAAACGAATGGGGCACAAGATTGTTCTATAAGTCGTGCTGGCTAATTTTTAGTTTGTATTCATAAGTGGTTTTTAAAAGCCTTTTTTAAAGTGTAATTTGCATGTTCTACTTTGATTGTATGTAAACATATTTTAGAGCAAAAAATGTATTTGTATTTTATTGAATATAGAGGCAAGAAAAAAACTTGTACATTGTTTGAAATGTTCTTTTTGTAACAGTTTTTATTCATGAAGCATTTTTGTACATTTAAAAATGGATATGGACTTGATGTTCTTTGAGGCTTAGATACATCTGGCATGCTTTAATGTCATGCTCCTTCATGATCTTAGATGTTGGTTTTTAAGCATTTTTTTCTAAAACAAAGCTCAGTCTTTTCGCTACCAAATCAGGTTAGCACAGTATAGAGCACTTAACTAAAAAAAAAAAAGAAAAAAAAAGTTAATCCTATTCATATGTTATTCATTGTGTGAAATTAAAGGAATTCAATTCAGTCTAACATGAGTTGCGAATTCTTTTGTCTTATTTTCCATCTGTTTCCCATCACTAAGGAGTTTAATAGCTTTTGGGATACTAATACCGTGCATTCACAAGCTCTCTTTATGGTAATGGAGAGAAACAAGCTTTGGTTCTGTCCTTTTTTCTTTTCTTTTATTTCCCTTTTTTTTTTTTTTTAAAGGTTTTTTTTGTTTTGTTTTGTTTAGTTTTTCACAGAATATCCTTAAAAGTTAAAAATGGACTGTGCCATGGGCCCCTGAGGGCAGAAGGGGGATTCACATTTTGGTGCCATGCCTATCACTAAATGGACAGAAATGTTTCTGGTCCAAACCGTGTCCCCAGGCACCAGTAGGGTAGAACTTGCCACCAAGATGGGATTTCCATTCCAGAAGCAGATGGAGCATCCCTCTCCAGATCCCTGCAGGGAAGGCAGTCCCAGGGGCTGGGCTGTTGACAAGGGTGTGACAGGAGCCAACTCACTCCTCACTGAGCATCAGAGAGGAAGGGATGTAGGCCAAGGGGTATTTTCCGTTCAGTGGAACCTCATACTGTGACAATGGCACAGGGCACCGCTTGCTGTATGGTTTTAAGTTTCCTTTCCAAGTTGCTGCTGAGATCAGTCTTGCTGCCATTGTAGGCAGTCAGCTTCAACATCCACGAGTTCCTCCACAGCAATGCCAGACTTCATCTTTTTCCTCCTCAGAGATAGTTCACCACATTCACCTATGGCTCAGCAACCTCATGGAAATTTAATCTCACCTCCTGGAGAAGGCAGTGATTCCCAGGCAGGATAGACAACTTAGTGTACTCTCTCATTCTTCCTTTCTGAAGCTTTGTGGGATGGACTGCCTTCGTAGAACCAACTTATCCAAATGCAAAGGCAGCCCCTTTGGCTGCTATTTTGACGGCTATTGCTTCATGTACTGTAGTAGATCTGCTCCAAAGATCTCAAATGTGATGGAGCTTGTTTTCTTTCTCTTCTCTCTCTAAGATATGCATAGCCCCAGCATTCAACAACAGTTTGCAAAAGTGCTGACATTTTCGTTCAGTTTTTTATCGGGATCTGTGATGTATAAACTACTGGTCTCCAACTCTAGCCACATTTTAGTAAAAGGCCTGTGGTGAAGCTCCTTAAGAAGCATCTGTCAAGATTTGTGTTTGCTGCTGCCATAGGTCAGAACCATTCTCTCCTGCCAGCTGCTTCTTGAGGTTATCTCCATCACCACAACTCTGCTGTGCTTTGGTGGGCAAAGCCATGGGGTAGCAAGGCATTGGAGAACAAAGATGTTGGGTTTCTGCCACTGGATGAGGCAAGGGCATGAGGTACTTCATCTCTGAGGTGTTCACTCCTTCTTGCCTCTGGGTTTTTTCTCCACCAGGCTGGCACCGTGTTGTGTCAGAAGAGCACACTCCTCACCAGTCTCCTCCTGGGCAGGGAGGATCCCCTGGTAATCACCGCAGACTGCCTTCTAAGGGTCACACTTTTTCTAGGATCCCTCTGTCACTGTTTCATCTGTAAGTGCTCCAGCTCTGCCTGCTCCTATGGATTACAGCATCTCTCAGAAAAAACTTAGGATTTCTTAGAAACAAAGTATAGGAAATTCACAGGTGTACAAGTTACACCTGGTGGGGTGTAACATTTTTAAGGCACTTTTTGTTTAATGATATTGGAGTCTTCTTCCATGGACACAAATATTTTAATTGGTTAATGTAGCTGTCAATTTCAAAGTCAATCACTAATTGGTTTTTACCATCCGTGCTAAACCAACACAGAGAAATAGCATTGTTTTCTGATTATTGTCTGATTATCTCTTTCTTCTAAGCATCCTTTTCTCATAAAAGTTTTAAAGATGTCAAACCTTCTTTGGCCATCCTCCATATTATAGGAGTTGGAATTTATGAGGGAATTTCACACTCCATCCTCATGGTGTGGATGAGATGAGTGCTAACCCTTGGGGCAAAGTATGATCTTAATTCACTTTTGATAGTGGAGAATGTTTGTGTGGCCTGGGATAAGAAGCCTTTCCAAGGTGGAAGTTCATTATCCTCTGGCAGAGACAAGAAAAACCTCAACCTTGACCCACTCATTCTCATGGTTCCATTCCCTACCAAGCTCCTGAGCTATCTCATACCATGAATTTATTTTGTGTCAAAGGAAATTTGGTTGGTAGAGATGCCTACAGCTTGTGTGCAAGCTGTGTGAGCTCATGACAGCATTATTTGGTGTTTTGTAACACAATGCATGCACATAATTTTAGAACAATGCTACTGTTACTGACTGAGTAGAAAAAAAGTTACGGTGACCTTGAGGGCATCAGTGACAGGACCCTACCGGAAGCCCTTCAGCACACACCATCTGGCAAGCTCTAGAAAGCAAAGGGAAGTATAGATGTCAAAACAAAAAATATATGTTTGGAATTTTTGGAAAAATCCATTAACCACATCACTGGTGCACTAACACAGGGGGTTAAGAGCTAATAGCAAGCATTGAAATTACAATGAAGACTGACATATCAAACAATTTATGCTTTTATTTTTTCTGGAAGCTGCAGGAAAAACTGGTGTGAATGCACTGCAGGAGTTGTAGGAGGACTTTGATAAAATGTTACTGTAAACGTAAGTCATTTCTTTATCCAACTTCCCTTGTAACACAGAGAAAGGCACGCTGGTTCACATTCTTAGCTTATGCAGAACAGTGCTATCAGTTTCAAATGTGTTGAATCAGTTTACAGGAGCAAAAGACCTGCTTTCATTTTCTTTGTGGAAACTATTCATCCCAAAGTGGCTTTCGAGTGCTCCTAGTAGAAAGATGTAATATAAACTCCTGTTGTTTGTTGCCTGTAAGAAGTGTCATATTGAGAAAATGGGCCTTTGTTAAAGATTCAAGTGTTTGGACACTGGTTCAGCAGCTCGAGTAGCCAACTCATTACAGTTTCATTAGAGCTGTGGAGGAAGGAAGAGGGTAAAAGAAGTGGAGAGTCCTTGGGAAAAGATGAAAGTGTGTTCTATGCACCAAGAAGTTAAATTAAGTATCAGTATCTACTTCTCATGACTCTGTTGTGCTACAAAAATAATCAGAAAAAAACCCTGCGTGTCCTAAAAATCACGGAGTCCTGCATGAGTCAGGCATATAAGAAACTCAGATTTTCTTCTGTAATGCTTGAAATAGGTGCAGATTGTAGGGCACGTTTTCCTCACAGGATTTATCCCCTTGTGGACATCCTCCAGTCAGTGATGGAAAGCACAGAACAGGGATCCTATTGTCTCTGTCATCTGTAGGGTTATTTGCTCCACAAAAACATCACAAGTATAATTGGTCATTCCTGAGCACCTTTCATAAGGCAGGAAAATTTTTTCCTGTTGCCATCCCATTCCCACACATTATCATATCTGGTAGTTCTCAAACTCTCCCAAAAATATTGTTGGCAAATAAGACTCCAATCAAATTAATATAATTTTTTGCCAAACGGAGCAGATTTCACACCACCTTCTCCCTGATTTGGATACCACAACGCTGTGTGTGGACCTTAACAGCCCTTGGTGTCTTCTACTTGCCTTGCCTGATATCCTGTTTATATTCTGAGAGAGTAAGCATATCAAGCACAAAATAAGTTTAAAGGGAAGAACTGTGAAAACCTCTGCAAGGTAAAGGCAAGGAAAAGAGCACATGAGAAGCATCTGTGGTGAGCATTTTCAGAGCATGACAAGAACACAATTAGAGAAGGGATGAAAAGTCAGAGATCTCTTAGGGAAGGAAATGATAATGTGGTAGAGAAGTAATGAAGCCAATGGCAAAGGAGGCACTACTCAGTTTTCTTGAAGACAGCAAAAAATAAAACAGCACCACTTGAAGGGGAAAAAGTGCATTCAGAAACAAAAAAGGGCATTCACTGAAAGGAGGGAGAGGATGGAGGATATAAAGATCTAGGTCATGGAGAGAGTATATAAATGGATTTTGAGACAGAAGATGGAAGAGGCAGCCTGCTTGCTTACTGGGACTTTATTGCCAGTGTCTAAGCTGACACAGCACTCCTCATTTATCCTCATTAAACAGCAACCATCAGGGCATAGTTAGTGACCATTAGGCCTCAATTCTCTCTCCTTAAACTGCAGATAAATAGATAGCTACTGCAAGAATTAAAACTGTCTTTGCTTGAATTATTCATAGTTGCAGTTTCCCAAAATTCTGGTTGGGGACCAGGAAATGATCCCCAACCAGCAAAGTTCTGATAGTAGAGGCAGCAGTAGTACAGAATCCTGCCTGCAAACATAAGAACTCCAGGAGATGCCCTCTCTGATTAAATGGACTGAGCCTCATTTACTGCAGAGATAATATGATAATGTTTAGGTTGATCCCATAACTTCTGGTTTAGTAAAAGGTGTCCCTGTCCACGGCAGGGAGGTTGGAATGAAGTTATCTTTACAGTTTCTTCCAACCCAAACCATTCCATGATTCTATGATTCTCATGGACAGATTGAACACCTGCCCCCAAAAACCTGAGGATCAAACACCTTCACCTGTGAGGTGTCTCATTATCTTACCTTCCCATGGGTGTGGAATGAACTTTGTGCGAAAGAACAACTACTACAGCATCCCTTTTGACAGAGAAGGTAAGAGAAACACTGTCCATATCATCCAGATTTTACAGGGCTATTGAATGCTACCATTTTGAAGTCCCCCACATGCCTCTGTGTTTTCTAAATATCCCAAAAACAACCCACGATTTTAGTGGAGTAGCTTATTAAATCCAAACTTCCCAAAATTTGTACCTTGCTGATTTTTGTAAAAGTCCAAATAAAATAAAAAATGAATAATTTGGCTGTGAGACAGTCATTATGGTTTTGCTCAGGATACCATGAGAAGATTTTTTGTTTTGCTTTGCTTTCAAATGGTGTTTCACCAGAATGTTATCTCCAGAATGAGAGAGCACTGAGAGCCCAAATTCCATCTGCCAAGAATGATTTTGCTTTTCTTAATGAAAAAAGGAGGAACAGAGGCACAACTTCTCTGGCGTCTGGACCACTGCCATCATAATTTGAAAAATCCTATTATCATGTTTATAGAAATTCAGGACATAATATAAACAAGAATGTATGTTTAAGCTTTGGTTTAATCCCATGGATATCAATATGATTTGAACACTTTGAAATTAGGTAGATGATTAATTGCTCTTACAAGAATGAACCTGGCTTCCAGTTTCAGCACCTAGTCCCATCGTTCAAGCTGAAATTTAATTATTTTATTGAGTGGAAACAGGAATCAATAGACTTCTGTTTTAAACAATTTCACAGAGCGTTTCTAGCCCTGGGCCTCAGTTTACCATGAGTAGTCCTTGCATACATTGAAGGACTATTTGCTAACATTACCAAAACGCTGTGAATTCCTTGTTGGAGATGTGCAACTTGAATGAGAGAACATCCTTATCAAGACTTTAATGACAGGGCATTGCCTCCAAGTCAGCTTCTTTCTTTATTTTTTTAAACCGTGTAAAATGAGTCCATGTCAATTACATAGCAAAGTGAAAATGAACCTTTAAACCAGGGCACAGGTTTCTTTGTCCTCCTTTACTGCAGCCGTGTTTCTGTCCATCCTTCATTAACCAAAAAAAAAAAAAAAATCCAAAGCCCTCATGTAATAATTTCTTTTCTATAAATAGTCCTCAAGACATGTCTGCTCTGAAGATGCAAGATATGCAGTTTTGGATAAATCATCTCTTTATGTCTTCACTGATGATGGTGTCCCAGAAATTATATCTGTTTTCTCCTACTGCTCTGATGTTCTGATCGTAAACTGGGCGAGGACATTGAGGCTGAATCACAGAAGGTAAAGCATAAATGTTGTTCCATCTGCCTTGGACTCAAATACTGAAGGTTAAAAAGGGTATGAAACCCCTGTCATGGCTAGAGAATTCTGAATTCCATCTCACTAGGTTTCTAGAGAGGTATGTGTGGGACCTCTGAGAACTGTTGCATGCACATCAACCCAAAGGCCTTTTGCAGGCTTAGCCAACCTGTGTTTCTGCCTCTGTTGCAGGAAGTGGTCGCTTTGAAAGACCATATCAAACTAGTACATTGTGTTTCCTGCACATCCTGCTTTATTGAAGGTTAATTCCTTCTGACGCATGCAGTCTGCTGATGCCAATTAAGTCAAATATATTTTACGCTTTAATTTTCTGTTGCCTTACAGGCTTTTGTTGGAAAAAAATTAATAAATAAAACTTGCCAAACACTGTTAAATGACACAGTCTAATGATTTGGCATAAACACCCAGATTTTAATACATCAGAAGGCTTGAGAGAGGGGAGGAGGGAACTCCTGAGCAGCACCCAGCTGGATGCCAACCACACAGCACCCAGCCACCAACCACAGCATTAATCTCTGACTGTTGTGAAAGCAGAAAAAGGGACCCTAGGTCAAGCTAGCAGTTTAGAGTTGTTTCTCATGCAGTGACATTTCCATATGTGATTCTTTGGTAGAGGAGGATAAAGAGTAGCTGAACTGGAAGAGTATTAGAAGCACAGGACCAGATAAACTCTTCCTTTGCAGTTCCATCTCTGCCACTTCACATTGTGGTGGTTTCTGGGTTTATTCCTATTTTCTGCTTCTGTCTGTGATTTCCAAGTCATCTCTTTCAGGCCTTGGAGAAACAGCTGGGACTTCTCCCAATCAAGTTATGATAAGAGAAACTATATTTACTACATAGGAGAATAAGAGTTATGATAAGAGAAACTGTATTTATGTCAGATGGGACACAAAAATATGTAACAAAACTCTTCAGATCTTCTGAATAAAACAGATTTATTTATTTATTATTATGTTATCCAACTCAACACTGAGGTAGTGCTGTGGCAGGAGACATTTAGTCGAGCTTCTGGGTGACATTATGTTCTAATTTGGAGAAGAGAGGTAGCAGCAAGTCAGAAGCAGCAGAAATACAACCAAGGTGAAGAAGAGTCCCAGGAGAGTTGTCACTGTATATTAGTGACATTATATATCACCTGAGATTCCAGCTTCCTGAATGGGTCCATGGCCCTTAATTCCATTACATTACTTAAGTGAAAAATTTTAGAGCAATTTTCAGAAACAAAATCAATCCAAAGGGCGGGAGAGTTCAGTTCCTTCTCTTTGGTAACAACAGAAAAACCTACCATAGAAAGATTCCTATAAAGAAATTGTAGTGTACTTTACCCAAAATTACACTTTTAAGTCCCCTGTGGGATAGATCATGAGTGTCAGAGACACCAAACCCAACACTCAAAGCAGTTTCTGTGGGAAAACAATGGTTAACAGCACTGCTTGCAAACCCATACAAAGATCCTTCCAAGGGATGTTCAAGGCAGGCATCTTCTTGAGGAAACACTTGTCACTGATTAGAGAAGGATACGCAATTATGGGAAAATACCTGATACAAGAAAAGAAAAATTCCTTATTTGTAGTCAGAGACAAGGCTAATTCTTGACTAGAACATGGTTTGGAGGAAGACAGTAAAAAGAAAACATATATCATACTTGAATGATGGAGTAGCAGCATCAAAACAGTTCATCAGCATCAGCTTTGGATCTCAACATCATAGCTAAAACTTAATTTTAAATTTAAACAAATTCTCTGGCAGGGAAATGCCTTCAGCTCTGATCATTACAGACTGACAGCTAACGATGAGAGAAAGAGACAATCAGCACACCTTTCATCCAAAAAAAAAATTTTAAAATCTTTGCAAAAGTGCATAAGATTGGGCAGAGATGGTGCCACAGAAAACACATCTGTCTTATGCTTCCAAGGTGAGATGACAGCATCCAGAACACTATTGCTGGATTTCATCAATGTGATTAAAACAGGAGCAAGAAGATGTTTCAGATAACAGTAAGGTTCTGCTCAGTAATTTTTTATTCTTTTTATCTATAGAAGTTTGCTGATCTTCCTCACACATTCAGATTTCCTGTGATTCTCAAATATATTCCATTTGGAAAATAATTGATGGAAAAATGGGCATGCTCTTTAACAAATGCAGCAACTCAGACTGGAGAAGAGAAGGGTGAGGGAAAGCTTCATAACAGTCTGCAGTTTTCTCCTAAGGGGAATTGGGGGGACAGGCGCTGATCTCTCAGGTGACAAGTGACAGGACCCCAGGGAATGGCTGGAGCTGTGTCAGGGGGATTTAGGTTGGATCTAGGAAAAGGTTCTGTTACCCCAGGGGGTGCTGGGCATTGCCCAGGCTCCCCAGGGAATGGACACAGCCCTGAGGCTGCCAGAGCTCCTGGAGCATTTGGACAGTTCTCCCAGGGATGCACAGGATGGGATTCTTGGGGTGTCTGTGCATGACTTGATCCTTGTGGGTTCTTTTCAACTCAGGACATTCTAAGGACATGCGTTACAACCAAGAGTTACTGCAGATGTTTTTTAACTCATTGACATTAACCCATTAAAAGCAGGTGTCTTTATTTCTAAATTGTTTTGTTGTTGGTTCAATTTGTTGAGTAACTTGGAGAGTGTGATGAAATGGAAGCCACACAGTAAAATTGTGCTTGCTCTACACAAACTCCTTGCTTTTGTAGGTTGACTGAAGGGCAAATAAATCCCTGTTTTGCCCAGAGCACTCATAGGTATTTGTTAACCTCTTTCATCATTATAGTTAAGGCTCACTATGGTAGAAAGCTCTGACTGCTAAATTTCTGAACTCTTCATTAATAGGTTCTGATTTTCAATCAGTTCCAAGTAATCCCAGTGAAATGGACAGCAGATATGTCCAACATGATCTAGTTATCTGCATAAAGAGCTTGGTGAAATGACTGCAGGCTATGTATGCATCAAGAGACCCAGCTCTGATATCAGAAGCAGTGTAATTATGTATTTAATTACTTCACCTAAGGGACAGAGTCATGCAGTCTGGTTGTATTGTTGTGATCTAAACTAATATCTCCACACCAAGGGGTATTTAGGTTGGCACTGCCTTGGAGATTTCATTCAATGAACATACATTTAAAACTTACAAGCCGATTTAGAGTCATATCTTCTCTCAATTTATCGGTAAGATTTAATTGCTCTTAGAAGCAGCGTGACATATGTATACATTCTTTTTTTTACCCCTTACCTTTTGCTTTTATTTATTACACATATCCACTCTTATCAATACTTTTCCCTTCCGTTTCATCTCTTTTATGAGTTCTAGTTTCTTGTTTAAACCAGTTCTCTTTAGTCTTGGTGTAACATGATGCAAAGGAAGTGCAATTGGTTGCTCCCTCATTCCATACCATAATTTGTGCTCAATTTACTTTAAAAAAGTAATTCATTTGCTATATTAGATCCCAACTTTCATTAGGTTCTTTTCTTCCATTTGTGTAAGTAGGTTAATTTCTTAAAACGGTTGTTATAGAAAAAAAACTTAATACTCTCTGAGAAAAAAATTATGGTCCTTGGGAATATTTATTCTCCTTCTTGTTTTTTGAAGGAAAAAGTAGGCATGCTTATGGTTTCAAATGGAAGGAGAAACAAAAATTCATGGCTGTTTTCTGAGGCACTGACTGGTTTAGTTTGTCATAGACATAGTAGTGACTCATGTTTCAATTATCATCAGAACTCCAAGATTTTTACAAACATCTATTTGATATCTAAACTGATAATAAAGTGTCACTTTAAAATATGGGGATTGGCCCTATGATATAGCTCAAAAATATTTTCTCATTAATCTTTATTAAGTATCTTTATTATCACGTTCAGCAGTACATCCACGCCTGTCCTGTGCAGCAGTACTCTGAGTTTCCATACATGTAGTGCCCTTATCACCTCCCAAAACTGAGGCTGTGAATCAGCACAGTGGAGGTGCGATAATGGGGGGGCAGGGGGAGGGGGGGAAGCAGGGAGGCTTTAAATGATTGCACTGATAAATCATGCTCTGCCTCCATGTGGGAATAGGGGCTGTGCTGTATTGCCACACCAAACCCAGAAGACCTGGATGACATCCCAATCAGGCAGATATACCTGGAGAGAGTGCACTAATTGAATCTCTGCAGAACTTTTCTTCTGCTTCTGTGGTGATGAACAGAAGCTGCAAGAAGAATAAGAGGCTGGCAATGACCCTGAAGGTGTAAAGGGGCTGCATGCACGGGGGACACTTTTCCTACAGGTGCAACACACAAAGATGTTCAGAGATGTGTCAAATAGGTCAAAGGAAGAAACATTTCTGTAGTTAAATGAAATTTGAGACTACACAGCACAAGTGAACCAGGAGCCAGTTCAGCAGCCTCTTGTGTATCCCTTCAGGAGATCTGACAATATTCATTAAATTCTGAAATTAAATAATGGTGCTGAATCTGCAATTATATTGAAACCAGTAAATTCAATTAAGGGTAAGTAGTATACTTTATTTGAATGGCTCACTTGGTGGCTTTTTGGTACATGTAAGTAAGAAGATAAAGAGAAAATGCTCTTTAATTTTTTTTCAGATTATGCTTTGTCAAATGAAGACCACACTGAGAAACTTGCACAGAATCACACAGTACAGCAGAGCTCCTAAAGATGGAACAAGCACTCAGGACAGAAGCAGGTGTTTTTTGCTCCAGATTCATAGCTTTTTCCATTTCTCATGTTATTACTCATATAATTTGTTTTAATCCTTCCCAAAACACTTAGTGACATTCTCATTATACTGGGCAATGTATAAATACACAGTCATCCAAAGAGTAGTGGTAAACTCACAAACAGTAAGTAGTTGCATATGATAGCAGAAAGACTGAGGAAATGGAATGCAAGAAACTTTGGTTACCTTATCCATTGTTTCAAAAGACAAATTAAAACCTGAGGAAAACTGGAACAGTCCTGTTACCTCAGTCCCTGACAAGGTACATCCTTCCAAGTCAACATCTCACCCCAAATATCTAATGGATTTCTTCCATTTTAGAAGCTCCCAGGTTTGCAGCACTGGATTTCAGCACATCCTCGCTGTCTGCTTAGGCTCCATTTACGCTCACAGGAAAAGTCTTTCCCTCCCTGGTTTCTCCTAGTGGGTTTGTTTGAGGGTGATGGTTTTATTTCAAGCAGCTGCCAGAGGGAGTTTTTCCTGCTTCCCTCTGTCAGAGCATGGCAAAGGTTTGGATGTTCTCTGGCATGTCAAGAAACCGAGCGCATGTCTGTCCCTTCTCTGTGCTGGCAGAAGAGCCCAGACAGCGAGCTGGTGCACAAGCACATGGCATCAGCCACAGCTGCTGCTACTGCTTCCTTCCATTGTACAGGAACAGTGTTTGCTTGGCTTCTTTCCACCAGAGGCTGTGGGCTTTGATCAGGGTGCGGTGGGCATTGTGTCCCTGAAGCTCCGGCTGAAATAACCAAGGCGTAAAGTCTGTGGTGTTTTCTCAGTCACGCTCACCAGCCCTGAGCAGGTTTGAAAGCTGCCTGTTCAGCAGCTAACACTAATTGTCTCTCCTCTCTGCCTTCTGTAGTCAGACCTATCTTGAGCTTCCTAGGTCTTCTCCTGCCTGCACTGGGAGCTGAGGTGCTCCCTTTGAGGTTACAGAGCTGGCTTCTAGAGGCAGATAGTTTAAAAAAAGCTTTTACACTCTTAGCATCTGCTTAGCCACTTGCAGTTGCCATTTTACTGCAGGCCTTGAGGGTAGATCGGAAGGAAAAGAAAAATGGCTTTCAGGATGGATTAGTTTTGGGAAGAGTATTGTGTGCCAAAGGCAGTGCAGAAAGAAGTAAACATTCAAGCAGACAAGGATGACATCATTTATTCAGTGGAACTGACAGGGGCAATGTGAGAAGCTGTAAAAGCAGATAAGAGGGCTGAGGTTTGAGGACAAGGCATGAAAACTGCAGAAGGGGGAGCTAAGCAGCAGAGCTTGTTTTTCTGTGCTGTTCTGTACTTATGTAGGCTACACGCCTCCCACTCAAAAGTTCATATCCACCCATTCACTGTGGAATATCCTCTGAACCACATTTTTCACAGGGCCTTTACTGGGTCATCTTGACACTGGGCTTTCAGAGCAGGGGAACAGAAAGAAATGTTCAGTTACAAGGTTAGGAGAAATACTGTGTTGTGGGTTTGAAACACTGAGGCACTGCTTTTTCAATTAAAATTAGAGGTCAAAAGGAGTTTGGTCAAGTGGGTTCAATAAAGACACCTGGGTTTGGTTTTGAAGGCAGAAGTGGTATTTTCAGACTATTGCATGTCTGGAGCAAAAGAAGAATAACAAAGGCTTGCCCACAGAAATAGACTGTGATGTTCTAGGGAATAAGAACAGTTATTTTGCTACCAGCTGTAATAAGTTTCAAGAGCTAGCAAGATCAATAGGAGAAACTGGAAAGAGACCAGCTGTAAGATGAGGCCCAAATAGGAAAAAATGAGAGCAGGGCTAATTCTGAAGGTCGTGGATAATTGCTGTCATGAGTAAAACTCATCTCTGTGCTGGACCTGATACTTTTCATGAAAACCAGCTCACTTGTATTCCTTTTGTTCCAAGTAAGGGCATGGTAAAAAAATAGTCACTTTCATAACACACACCTAATCCTCTATCCACCTTTTGCCTGTAAGTAATTTGTTGGTTTGTACTGGGAAGGATGGAAAATGAGTTAACAGAGGCATCCCCTGGACATCCTAGAGGCTTGAAGCAAACCCAATAAAGACAAGTCCCAACATTCTTGACACAGCTCTGAGAAGAGGGAACACCAGGAAATTGGTATTTCTTTGTGAACATTTTATCTGATTTTTCATTAGGAAAGGGGTTTTTTTAGGTGATTGGCTTGGCCAAATTCAAAATAGTGAATAAACACAGTGTGTGAAATGTGTCTGCCATTAGAGATGTTGACTGTCCATAAATATCTTCACTAGCACTTTGTGAGGTTCCTTTCTGGGTATGAGGAGATTTTCTTTATTTTATTTTGTTGGGTTGTTTTTTTTTTTTTGGGGGGGCGGGGGGGGGGGGGTTTGTGGGTTATGGTGGGTTGTTGTTTTTTTTTTCTTTTTCCCTTAAGCTAGTATGAGAAAGGAGAGAAAATGAAACTTTGGAGAAATCATTCACTTGGTTTCATGAAAAGGTCTCTCATCAGATTCTGAATCTGGAAGTAGATTTTCCTCACAGTGGAAACTGGATTTAAATATTCAAATTGTCTTTGGAAAACAAGCCGTCTTACCCATGACAGTACAAGTTACTGTTTCACTGTTGCCTCCAGTGAAAAAGACACAGACATACACACTTTCACTCATGCATGTCCAGTATACAAGACAGAAAACAGACATTGTATGAAAAAAGAAAAAAAAAAAAGGTTTAGTTCCCCAAAATCTTGCTGGAACATTGCAGTTGAAGTCCTGTTTTATGCAGAAATACTAGTGGCTGGAATGGACTGACTTATAACAGGACATTTTGAGTGTCTGTGTGCCATAATTCACGTTCTAGCAAGTTTTAAGTGTACTTATGTACTGAGTCCTATCAATGTTTATACATATGCTTCTAGAGGATGATTTCACAGACTTTTGTGACCTAGATGGGAAAAGAAACAGCTCAGATTCAAGGCAAACCAGGTAATTATATGGCTCAACCCATTTTCAGGTTTCAGGAATGTCTTGTGAATGGAGAAGACCATAAGCTTCTCAGTGAGAATTAATTAGTTGTGTCAATGATCTCACATGAGAGGGTTACAGTTGTAACCATTGTATTTCTGTTCCAATTTTAAGATTTTCGTCAATGTCAGTAAGCAAAATACTTCCAAGTTGGGGGCTTCTTTCTTACAGAGCATGTCAAGAAGAAGCTCATTACTCAGAAGGTGCTGAGGTCCTGGCACATGTTTCCCAGAGCAGCTGAGGCTGCCCCATCCCTGGAAGTGTCCAAGTCCAGGTTGGAAGGGGCTTGGAGCTACCTGGGATAGTGAAAGCTGTCCCTGTCCATGATAGGAGGTAGAACAAGATGGTATTTAGGATCCCTTCTAACTCAAACCATTTTATGACTCAATGTTGATATGTAAGGACATGGAGAAATGTAGGGTAAGACATGTAGCCAGAAAAAATTGGTTCTGTATAGTCCCTCAGCAGGCAGAAGCAGTGTTCATTCACTGACTGCTTTCTTCTACACTATCATGCTGGGGAGAGAAAGAACTTTTTTTTTTTTTTTTTTTTTTTACAAATTTCTACAATATAATTGCACTTATTTTGTTATGTTAATGCAAGATCCACCAAAAATAGAAACATGAGGTGTTGGGATGTTGGTATACCTCTTACTCAGTAGTATTTGCTGTTATAATTGCTGTCTTACCTTGACCACCTGTAGTGGCTGGTTCAGGATCCCTTTTACCACTGCAGTAAATATTTTTAGTTGTGATTTAAAGAAATGGCAACAGCTTCTGTGTTTGCTTAGATGGTATGGCCCAATTATTGTTTCCCATTTTCAGAGATGAGGATAATTATTTTATAATTAATCATATATAGACAAAACATACAATCTCTAAAAATGACTATTAAAACATTTATAAACGAAAAATGTGCGCATAAGGAGTTGTATATCACATACCCTGATTATTTAGTTATATTGACCATATGTTATTTTATTTGCCTGTTATTTGTTAGATGCAAAGAGAAGAGAGGAGAGGAGAGGAGAGGAGAGGAGAGGAGAGGAGAGGAGAGGAGAGGAGAGGAGAGGAGAGGAGA
>VZUI01044080.1:0-45150 GCA_013401135.1 Cettia cetti
TTTTTGTTTTTTGTTTTTTTTTTTTTTTTTTCTCCTGGCACTTTGGGCAATAGGCCTCCAGACTGCAACAAAAATCCCATATATTTTTCCAGGAATTACTAGCTAGAGCTGTCTAAATGATGGTGAGGATGGATGCTGGTGTAGAACATCTTAATTATTCTGAGAAAAACATCACGACAACAATTTAAATTATGTGCAAATAAAAAATCCTGTTAAAGGTGCAGGGAATATTGAATAAGTATCTCAGTTTAATAATGGACAGAGTGATTTATCTAAAAGTTTGAAGGTTGAGCAGGCACAGCTAATGGAATCAGTAAGCTGTGAGAAGGAAACAAGGATCTTGTGGGAAATGCTACAATTTTCATTTCATTTGTTTTAGATAGTGATTGGCCTAGAAAAGTGATACCTATTGATTTAGCACTAATGATGATCAGAGACTGGTGGAAGCAACAAAAAAACAAACACAAATCCCAGAAAACATTTATGAAGTTACTTAGGAATGAAAGTACATCAGTAAGAATTACTGAAGGAGAAGAGTTTTTCTGAGATTGATCAGAACAGTTAGAACTGAGGAGCTCAGACAGAGGTTTAAGGACACACCTGTGCAGACAACATTTACAACTCAATTGATAAGGCTGGGGCTTTTTGTTTTAACTTGTCACACAAAGGGAGCTGTGAAAAAAAAATATAAGAGAAAAGGGCTTGTTTTGCTAGAGAATAAAAAGACTCCATATGTTTCTCTGGTTTAGTCCCTCTTTTTCAGGTTGGTTTGATGTCCCTATCCTGGCTGACGTAAGGATGGAAGAAAATCCAGTCTGATCTGCACTGATTCATGCCTGGAAACAATTTGTGGGATATGGGGCTACAGTCTGATCCAAAAGTCACCAGAATAAACAGGAGCTAATGAGGTGTTTCAGCACATACCCACCCTTCTGCAGGCACAGGCACTGCGGAGCAAAGCACAGGATTACTGAGTGATTTTACTGTTTAGCATCTATTACTCTAAACAGCCATGAAGGGACATCAATACCATTATCCTAAGGAGGAGAATTCAGAAGCCTTTTATTTGTGCATGGAAGATGTGGCATTTAATGACTTGGAACGTTCTTGCTTGAAGCAGAACATATTTTATAACACACCATCACCCCCACCAAGCACTGCAGACTTGAGGGAAGTGCTGATGCACGAGAGCTCACAGGGACCTGCAGGACACTGGGGCTTTTGTGCTGCTTCCAGCTGCTTATTAAAAGTTTGCAGTTTTGGTTTAGCTTCTGTGGATTCCAAAAAACATAATCAGCTATGGCACTGCACAGAGCAGGCTGATAAGAAATGACAAAACACAGTGTCATGTTAGGAATTTTAAAGGGTCTATCCTCCCTTATTTCACTCTGTTAAATACATATACTTCATTTTAAAGGCATCTTCGATCACTGGTGTTGTTAAATCGTGCAGGAATGTGCAATATCATGTTAAGATTGACTTTTCTCTGCAAATTGCAACCACAAACGTACATGGAATATTTGTTGCAGGGAAAGTGGCTTTGCTATGCCTCAATCTATTGTTAAGTATGTTTATTTGTTTTTTATTATACCTTCTTTCTGTCTTCATGAAGAAGTGACAGTTTGCTTTGAGAAGCTAAAATGAAGGTAAAAGTTCGATTCAAGTGGATTTGTTTTCTGTTAGCCTGGAGGAAAGGGAGGAGGTATGAAGCAGCCCTTGATATTTGGAAACTCATGTATCACTGAGTATGAAGAGAATCTTTCAGGAGAAAGTAAGAATAATTTTTTTTTTTTTTTCTATGTCTCTCTGCTGTCTCAGGAGTAACAAGAACCTATGTTTTGTTTGGGCTTTTAGAAAGAACAGTCTCTCTTTGCCAGTACATTTTTTTTGCCACAAGCTTGCTAGGTTTCTGTTCTTGTCTCACCATTCTCTTCGAGTACCACTTAAGTACAGCCCCAGGCCTAGAACTTTATAAAGACATGACTCACATGTTCTTTGAGATTGGCCTTTGCTATTTAGGAGCACCGGGGGGTGGTGGTGCTAAGGAAACTGAGATTTGCTCAGCTGGTATCCACCAGTCTCTGAGGGAAGCTCCTCTTATGCCAAGCAGTCCAAAACAGTTTTTGAAATGAATTTGTCATTTATTAGATGACTAAAATGTCCTGGATAGAGCCGTCACTGAGCTTTGTGAAACCCAGCACAAGGCTGCGTGTGGTGGGGCAGGTTTTGTCCAACTGAGGATGGCAAGAATGTGCACTGAAAGCTGGCTGTGGGCACTCAGTTCCCAGCCAGCAGAGAAGCAGGGGTTTCTGTCATCAGAACCCTCTCAGCTGAAGGTGCACACTGGAAAAAGGTGACCACCCAGACTGCAGCACTGCCTGTGTGCCTGTGCTGCCTGAGAGGTCTGGATTCCTAGATCAGGTGTTGTTCTTTGCACCAAAGATGTTCAAAACTGTTCCTGTCCACACCTGCAGGAGTAACAGGATGAGCAGATCAGGCTTGCCCAGATACCATTTTCATTCTGTACCTCTGGAAATGTTTTAGCTGGTAATTAGAGCTGACCCAGCTCACCTGGGAACGCTGAGAACAAAAAAGCTGCTCATGTACATTATTGTGCTCAATTAGCCAAGCAAAGCCCTGTTGAGGATCGGCCTATTGTTTAAATATTTTTAGAGCCAAAAAGTACAGAAAGGGAGAGTTGATAGCTGAAGAACAGCAGGGGGATTGTAGCCCTCAGAGTTCTTATTTGAGACGCACTTGTACAGGAAAACAGAACTCTGCTAGAAGAGTATCTAAGGAATTTGCATTGTAGTTGGTTAAGTATATAAGGGGAGCTCAAAGATTTTTCCCAATTACCAATGGAATTCCAGCTTCTGTTTCTCTTCTGTCTCTCCTACTCGAAGTTGTAAAACAATATCTTGTACCCTTGCATTTTTATTTACAGGCTTCAGATGAAAACGGTTAACACCTAATTTAGGGTGGTTTTGGATTTGGTTGTCTTCAGTCTGCTGTCATTTTCTTAGGAGGTTGGCTCTTCTGGGTAGCAATATTCTCATTTTGTGGGAGGACACACCAAGACTGGATCAGGACTGCTGTACCCAAACTAAGACATCTCCTCCTGGTAGAGCTGTATTTTGTAGAAACTAAAACTTGAGAACTGAGGCCTTTATTGATGTACCAGTGACTGTGTCCATGTCCCAAGGAAAAAAACCAAAACCAAACAAAAATACCACCAACAAAGAAAGGCACAGGTCATTCCAGAACTCAAAGTCATAGGATTGTAGAACAGTTTGTATTGGAAGGAACCTTAAAGCTCCTCTAGTTCCAGCCCCCCTGCAATGGGCAGGGCACCTCCCACTTGCTCAAAGATGGTACAAATCAGCTGGTTAGACTGGACCTGAATATTTGAAAGAGATGTTTGAATCAATTACTGCAATCAACAGCATAGGGCAGGCAGCTTTTGCAAGCAGTGAAATAATTCAAATCTGATAGCTGGACACAGCAAATGACAGCATGTTTTCTGTCTTGATAGCAAGAGATTAACAATTTGTGGCTGCAGAGTAGGCTGAGGGGTAAAGCGGCTGATGCTGGCAGATTAAGAGCTCACAGTGTGAAGAGATGTGATTCACAGCTGGCCAGAACTGAGGGGAGTCAGGGAGTAGATCTTATGGCCAGCTGTGGGTCCCTGAGGGCACACATGAAAAAGTGTGAGTCATGTAAAATTATGGACTGACAGTGGAGATTGTCTGATCCCATAAAATTCTTTCCTAGGTCTGAGTACAATCTTTCTCCTCTTTGTTCTCATTTAATGATGAAGTCCACGTTTTGGAATGTTGCTTTTCCTGTTTCTATGCCTTGTCATTCAGAAGAGTGCTATGATTAGAAAACTAAAGGTGTGTGCTGCAGTCTAAAAGGCAGCTGATGCCATGTAGACAATCAGCTGGAGTTTGCTGAAGCAGAATTCAAGGATTCAGCACCCGAGAGATGACCTCCTCTGAGTACCCACAAAGTGATGGGAAGGTGATTGTCATCAAAATCATCACAGCTGATGGAAACAGCAAAACAGAAAACAAGCCCTCCTGCCCTGTTGGTGTTTTTTGGGTTTTTAAATTACCTAAATTTTTGCCTCTGGCCTACATTGGTGCATTTTTGCTGTGTGTTTACCGAAGTAAAATATCTCTGATGGTACTCTGAAGTATTAATTAGTACTTTGTACACTATTTTCTGCATGTTTAAATGTGCACATGATGTAATTTACAAATTCTAATCAAGGATGTAAATTCTAGGGAAGTGTTGAAGTCAGATGTCATCTGAATGTTTAATTTGATTTCTACTTAAGGTGTTGAACTTAATACAGTTGAAGAGAACAATTCTTGTTCTCCTAAAGAGTAAAAAAATTGTAAACAGTCATGGAAACACAGGGAAGCCTTCACGACTTTTTGTGTATGCACTTGTGTGTGTGTAGATGTCATTTACATTGAATTTCTGTGGAGATATTGCTTTAGAATGAAAAGGTTAAGGTCAGGTCAATACTTCTCAGCTAACACCACTAATGGATTGTCATATTGGAAATCTAGTGGTGGATAAGAGTATAATGATTGTTTTTTCTTCTGAATCTATTCCCTCTCTTTTATTTTTGCAGCATCAAGAGTGCAATTGTAGCACAAATCCGGGGAGAAGAGGTCTGGTAAGTGATGGTTGTTTTTTTTTTCTCTCAGTGTTTCACACACATGTATGCCAGGGTTGTGTACACTTGTATAAAAACCCTGAGTTCATAAATGGTGTTAGAAATGGATTTCTGAATTCATGACAGTAAAAACCCAGTTAAGACAGCCTGAGTAGTGCAAATGAGAATACAATGTTTCACAGCTGAGTGTTAGTTCATTCTGCTTTTTAATGTGCTCAATCTAGTTTTGTAAAAACCAGAATCCCTTAATAAAGGGTGTTCTTTCTACTTCATCTGCTAATACAGTTTACATACTGGAAATGCAACCAATTTTCCACAAAACTGTTCTTCCAGTGTTCGGTCTAGAATAGAAATGATTGCTGCAATAAACAGAGCCAAAGTGGTTGTTAAGTTCTCCCTTTCCAGGCCTGGTGAAATATTGTTTCCACATTTGAAAAAAAGGCATGTTGGTGTTCCACAGTACTGCTGCATTCATTTCATGAGTAGATAGATTTCAACATGATTTACAATTGTCATCAGCAGCTCATCAATGCTACAAACATTTTAGTCTTGAGAGAGGAGGAAAATATATTTTAAAAAAGGGTAATAAAAGAATGTCTAGCTATATCTTACCAAACCTTTTGGAAAAAGGTGAAAACTGTTTCTAAGTTGTCATACTGATGGAAGCTTAAAAAAATAAAAGGCATTTGTATATTTTGGAGATATACTTAAAGGGGACTCATAAACTATGTTTTATTTTATTTAAATTTGATCATTTTTAACTTTAATGTGAGTTGAGAGGTCTTGTTTTGCAACACTTTCAGATATTTCTGGTGTAAAACAATGGATTTGTGTTCATGCAAATTATGAGGTATTTTTCAAACTGAAACTGAACACCATCTTGTTCTTTAAATAGTCTGGTTATAACATCAGAACTATGTTTTGGAAGAGAGTCCAAATTTGGCTAATTTGATACCTTTAAGCCCAATATGGGACTTAATTTTTAAGTGCGTTCTGTTAAGAGACAAAAAATAATAAAATTCTAACTTTTTTTTTTTAATATATGTATCAAAGCCAAATCCGGACACCTCTTATCATGGAGAGGCAGAACACCTCTTGCACGGGGGCTTAACCAAGCACAATAAAAGAAATCCTTGGAGGCAAAGCCCTGGGGCTTGGTCTGAGTCAAGGGCTTTCAATTCTCTTGGAAATCTCAGCTGTGTCCTGTAACAGCCCTGCTTCACTCACTGCAGCAGGAGACTCCTGGTGCTGCAGAGAGGATCTGTGCCTGATGATTCATTTTTAAGCTTCAAACAAATCAATGAAATGTAAATTTGTAAGACCTGTTAGGTCCCATGGAGAGAGAGGAAATGATGTTTCTGCCCTGACTGCATGACTGTATTATCTTCTGATAATTGGCTTTTGGGCTCAGTAATAAATTTTTTTTCTGCTCTGTGCACAATCTGACTCCTCATAAGGAAGTGACAGCAGTGCAGAACATAAAATGCAGTGGAAAAAAAAGCTGTGGAAGGCAGTGCATTAACTATGGTGCTTGGAAGAAGCGACATGAGAAACAATGCCAAAACAGGGAGCTCCATGCTTGGGTCCTGCTGCTTGCACAGCACTCCAGTGGGGAGCTTCACTTGCATTCAAGGCTGGGGACAACTCCAGGTTTGAGAGGTTCTGAGGAAATGTTTGGTGCCTGAGATTTCTGCAGACAAGTTCTTCAGGACTCACTTAATGAAAAAGGAAGTGTTTTCTTATTTCTGTGAGTTCAATAGTATTTCAACAGCTAAGCAGGAAGTGGCTGCTGGTGCTCACCCAGTGAAAAGTTCCATTTAGCACATTAACCCCTCTTTAGGAGATACAGCCAAAGATACCTTCTCTTGCATTTCAGTAACAGTAAAGCACTCTTTGCCATGGGTTTCTTTGCCCATTGTCTTATCCCAATGAAAACATCTAAGATTTTCTTGTCTTACATTTGACTCTGAGGGAAAACTGAGGTAAAAAAGAAATAGTACTTAGTTCTTTATATGTTGGTGTTCGACAATAAAATGCTCTCATACATCTTTGAAAATCCAATCATCTGCAGTAACTGATTTTTTTTCTCTTTGGAAATGGGTGAATTACCAAAGATTTTTCCTATTTTAGCTCCTTATGCCATTCCTTGTGAAAAATTATATGTTCTGTTATGCATTTACTATGCTTTGTGATGGATTTTTTTCAGATATATTATTGCCTTTACATCACACAGACATCACAAATATTGTGCTTTGTAATCTATCATACCAGGAAATAACAGATTATTTATCAGTTGAAGAATCAGCTGTGCTCTGTAATAATACGAGACTTAGGTTCAAAAGGTAACTAATAACAGTTGGGAACCATTTCTGACAAGCTGACAAGAATTTAATGATATTTCCTCTCTGTCATCCCATGTCCATTGCTGTGCAGTATTGTGATTCCTTCAATACAACATTATAAACAAAGGTATAGATAGAGCAACACAAATTTCAAATAATGCAGTTACCACCTAATGTATATTTTATTTCACTCTTGAGTTATTTCTAAAAATGGTTTGAGTATCTTACTGAAACTTTTACTGCTAGTGGCCCCTGACCCTGGTGTGTTACCTGTCAGGGATTTTGGATCTTTTTCTTATGCTTCAGTACTCTCCTTAGCAAGATTTATATTAGTACAAATGAGTGAAATCCAGGTATTTAGGTGCTTTGAGAACATTCTTTAAACACATTATAGTATTTAATCCTCTAGACTTGAGAGTTGGAAGGAGTATTTCCAAAGTATCCTGATACATTTTGTACATTTTTTTTCCTAGTATAAGAACATTATCTGGCAAAAAAAAAAAAAACAAAACAAAACAAAACAAAACAAAAAAAAACAACTCTGGAAACAATATAGAATGCATTGGTGTGTGAGTTTTTATGTCATGTGGCTTTTGGAAATGTAATGAGAACCTGAAGGGGCTTATTTTTCAGTTGTCACATCATTTTTAAAATCACCCATTTGGGAGATAAGCCAATGCTGATTCTCTAAGTGATTGTCTTGTGTGATTTATGGTAAAGGGATACAATGAATCTGAAGTGAAGTCACTGGCAACCCCTTCCATCTCTCATGCAGGTTAAGCCCTAACTCAGCATGGTTTGACTTTTAAAGCATAAGTGATTTCAGAAGATGTGTTTGTTTCTGCATCCTATAGTTGCATAAGAATGGATGTAATTCAATGCCAAAATATTTTTTTTTTCTAAAGTAAAGTAACACTGCTTACAGTTGTTGCTGGAATGGGCAGGTGAGGAATGTTTTACCTTAAATAATGTCCTATATTGAAGTCTTGTTATTTCATCATAAAGGCTTTGTATCCTTTCTGTCCTTGTCTTACACACTGATAGGTGACATTGTTTTCCTGAAAGAAATAACAGATCTCTTTAGAGTGAGCTAACCTAGCCTCAAGTATAGAATGTTCAAATCCATCAGGAAGGCTCAGGTGAACTCACACACAAAAGAGATGCGCTTCCAGGACAAAAGTATTTTGCTGCTTACCACTGAAGTGTATCAGAAATTAGAAGAAAAACACAGAGCTGAAAAGCTGCCAGGCTTTGTCATGGTTCCGTGATACTTCTCTCCACACTTTGTTTTCTGTGGTCAACAGAGTTCATGAGAATCTTGGCTTTCATTTTCAGTGGAATTGTTTCTGACCATTGTTTGGAGGAAGCCTTGAAAATTGAAGCAAGGACACCTAAGAGCATCAGAAAAATAGGAGGCAGGGAAGAAACTTTACAGCTTTTCTTCAAACAAAGTTTCGTGGCTTTTAAGGCAGTTACTATGATTTCTGCAGGGCACTGAATTAGATTTTTTTTTTAAATCTTTGTGCTTGGCAGTGCTAAAAATACGTTGGGACACGTTTAAACACATTCTGGGAATAAATCACGAGGGGATTTGCAACAACCAGTGGGCAACTCTATTCAGTCTTTCTTGGTCTCCTGTGAGAACCTCACCTTATAAAAAGCAAATGCAAAAGTAATTTTATGTATCATACAAAAACATAACCAGCCATGATTTTAACAGTAATGAAGTGTGTGTGCAGAATTCTGCTACTGCTCAATTACTGTGTTTATGACAGAGATCCAGGTGATATCAGATTTATTATTTTCCAATGTAAAAGTTTGACCTTGATCAAATGACTTGCATGTTGAGATTTAAATGCCCTGAAGTAATCAAGTTCCAGCAGCCAAACTCTGGCCTTAGGTTGATTGTGTTGTTTTATAGTTTATAGTCCTAGAAGGAACTGCTGGGATCCTTGTGATGTGTTTGTTTTGGCAGGCAGGGAGCTGCTCTTTCCCTTTTTGAGGCTATCACGATTTATCTCACTAGAAACTAGCAGATTTGTACTAGCTGCAGTACACATGAATGGAAAACCCAACCTGTTCTTTATTGTAATTCATTGTAATTCAGCTTTGTGTGGAATTTGAGTAAATTCACATTGGAACTACCATTAATAAAACTCGTCAGCCAAGTGGTTGTTGCAAGGTAAACACACAGCACCAAGGACATTGGAATAGCTGGAGGAGCCCTTTCAGCTGAGGGATGGTTAACTGGAAATACACAATTTTTCTGCAGATTTCAAGCATTCCATTCACAGGTGTTAAGAGTTATTTGGTGTCAAATAATATTTTTAAGCATGAGATTGTGGGGTGAAGAAGAGAGGAAAAGGAATTGTGTGGTCTTGCAGTTTGGCTGTTATGTGCTTGCAGCATCTCTGTAACTGGGATCAAGTGAATCTTAGCTGTACTTCTAAACAATTCTTGAGTAACAGAGGGAATAAGCTTGGAATTTTCAAGATCAGCATGGGATTATTAAGGGGTTGTTATAATGCCTGACTAGTGAAAGTTTTATCCCAAATCATAAAATAAAACCTTCTCCAGTGTTTCTGAGCTGAGAAATCACATTGAACCAGCTTAGAAAAAATATTTTTTAATGACTGAGGCAAGTTATTCATTGTGGATAAGAGCTGGAAAGCTGCACATTGTAATTCTAAAAGAATTACAGATTTGTAGCAGCATAGAGATACTTGAGTTTGAGTCTAGCTATGTTTTTTCCAAGTAGACTATGGCTTTTACTAAATGGAAAGTTATCTGCTGGCAGGAGGTGTCACAACAGAATGGAATAATGCTTGCATTGGTGCAATGCACTCCAGAAATTTGGAATTAATTAATTTAGAGAAAATAAGCTGAATTCTTTTAATCAACTTCAGTGTCTAGTAAGATCTATATAAATTTGCAAGGGTTTTTTGTTGTTGTTGTTGTTTTTTGTTTTGTTTTGTTTTTCGGTGGTACCTGCTGGTAAAGCAGAGGTCCTTGATATAAAACTCTTAAAATGTCAAAATACCCATTCTCCTTTTTTTTTTTTTTCTATAGTTCATTTTGGATTCCTTGCTCATAAACAGCACTCTGATTTCTCCACAGATTATTTTACTATAATGTAGGGAGATTACCAGTACAAATGCATTTAATAGGATTTTGTTTGTTTCACAGAATGAATCTTCCAAAGGCCTGAGGCTTTTTAGCATAATGCATGAAGTGCTCTTCACTGTATTAAACGCCAGCAGAACACACACAGCACCACTGTGCAGGGTATTAATGAGGTACCTTGTGTTCCTTTCCCTGTCTTGGATCACCTAATCCATTTCATGGATGTGATTGTTTCCTTACAAGTTCAGAGCTCCTCTGTAGGTGGCAGTTTGCATTAAGAGGGAGTTTGTGGGGGCCCAGGGGCTCATCCCTAAGGCAGCTGTGCCTCAACCCTGCAGGGACTGAGGCAAATGGGGAAAAATCCCCTTTTAGATCATGGTGAGGAAAAACTTCTTTCCCTGGGGCTTTGAAACCACATGTTAATATTTCTTGGGTTTCGTTGTTCTGTTGGTTTGTTAAGTTTATGTCACCCTGTAACCATATATGCATCCATCCTAGAATGTTCTTCCTTCCCTTGAACCCCACTGGGTTAATTTTGCCAGTGTTCCACCCCTGAGACCCCATTAGTGCCCCCAATTCTTATTTACCCCTCTGCACCACTGTCTGATTAGATACAGTAAAAGAAAGGAGTGAAAGGGTGGAATTGAGGTCTTCCTGAATTGATGTGTTTCAGTTGCTGACAATAAACATGTTTATTAAATTTACTGCTGTGGGAAAGTCTAAAGGAGCAGACCATCTAAATACATTTGTGTATTATTGTGTTTTATTCCTAGAAGCTGTTTTGCTTTTAGGAACCTCAGGAGGTCAAAACTCGCTATTTACTTCTCCATCTCATAAGGTTGGCTTAAAACATAATGAGATTTTTAAAAAGCTGAAGAATTTTTACTGCTTTTTGTTTACCTTCTTATTTTTGAGCCTTTAGGTCTAACTATATGTTGAAGAACATTTGTTAAATGAAAGCTGTGAAAACATCTTGGGTTTATGGTTTCAGGAACCAGAGAAGTAGCTGCTTGGAATGTAACTTTATTTAGCATAATTATTTCCTGAAGCTGATCACTTGTATACACTTATGGGAGTCTCCAATGAACTTTGAAGAGCTGCATTTCTTAGTTTTGATATCTATTATGTGTGTCTTCTGTTCATACAGAACATTTAACAGATCCTTGAAATGGTATTGCTCCAAGAGACCTCAATGGTCATTCACAGCTAGCTAGAACCACCAGTTCTCCTAAAAATACATCCATTTTACTTTGGGAAATGAGGCATTTTAAAAATCTGCTCCTTATCTGAAATCCTAGTTGTGATGTGAAGTGCCATGATGAGCTCTCATATTATCCTCTTCTTGCAAGGAGCCTGCACTATTAATTTAGTCAATGATTCTATTTATAGTTCTTATTCCACTAAAATTAAGAAGCAAAGAGTTCCTTTCAAAGTTTAATGAAGTCTTTTGAATATAATTAGATGTGCTCCCTCAGATAAGGACTGGTTGACCATTGTTTCACTCCTTTAATCTTGTCCTGTTACCCTTATTTTAGCTCCAATGTGAGACGTATCTTTGCTGAAAGGCTGGATGGTCATTCTAAAGAGTACCTGCTCTTTCTTATGGGGAAAAGGCCAAGGAGGAATGCAGCACCACAAATACCTTATTGCAGTAACTCTGGCAAAAACTTCAGCCTCTACGACCTCAATTTAGTCACCAGTTGCATCACAACTGTCTCGTGAGTCAGGGTGAGGAGCAAAGAGCTCCGTGTCACTTCCTGTGCTTTAATTGTGTTTGGAGAAATCTGGAATGTGGTTGGTGATGTGGTGTTGGTATGCACTGATGAGCTGAAACATTGGGTGGAAGAGACCCAAAGCTGTTGGAGCACTTCAGAAAATATTTACAAAGATTTAGCACAAAGTTATCAAATATGTCATTATATAAAAGTAACCCGATTTTGGATGTTATGCCTTGCTGTCCTTTGTGTGCTTTGTAGTGCCTAGGCTGTGCTGTCACTAATTATGGAATGAGCAAGTGCTGGCAGGCAGCTGGAGAAATGTTTGAAGCCAGGGTGCTTGTCAGAGGTTAAATCCTGCCTCAAGGTGTGCAGTATCAGCATAGGACTCGTTTATTCTCTTGGCAATCTAATCTTGTATAAATGTTCTGCCTCTTCTGGGAGGGTACTTTGGGGTTACTAAATATTTATCAATGCTAACGTCTTTTTAAAACTGTATCCTTATCTTTATTGTATAAAGATAACACTAACTAGCCTGGGGGAGAGGGACATGAGGGAACTGATTGTGTTTTTATTTCTCCCAAGATTCAAGCGGAAATTGTTTAAAATGTATTCCTAGCTCTTGCTGTTGCAGAGAGAACTTTTGGCCTCTTAAAAATGATATTTGGATGTGTAATTAAATTTTGTATAGCTACAGTGTTTTCCTGAAGTTTGCAAATTGTTCTTCCAGAACCTTGATGCAGATTATATGATATGGCTATTAAATATGGCTTATCTTTTGAATGGAAAGCAAAGATTAATGACTCAAACTAAAATGATGCATTAGATGTGTGTGATGAGATGCAGTTTTGCAGTGATGTAGGAATTGGAACCAGAGAAGATGAAAATGTTAAAATGAGATTAATAGAGCCACATGCTGAAGTAAAAAGACAAAAAAACCCCGAAAGCTACCTATTCTGTACTAGGGAAAGAAAATAAATGCTTGAAATAAATGTTTGTCTTGTACGTATTAAATACACATATAATAACTCTTCAGAACTTTCTGTCTCTGAATTGTAGTCTTACTTTGTAGGAAGCCTGCCTGCAATTTTAAACACAAAGCAAAAATTTCCTGGGAAGAGAAGAAACTCTGCAGAATCTATTCTGTATTTGTGTATATACTCAGTTCTAAAAGTTCCAGAGACATTTTAGAAGTGAGTGTATATACAAATAAATTTTATTAGTAAATTTTAACAGGTCTTAACCAGTTGTTCAGGTGAAAGAGTGTTATGGTTCATTTGGTTTTGTCTAAGGAAAATAAATAAACAGTTCTTTTATCTTTGTTTTCAACTGACCTTTCTGGCAGGCCTATTTTGAATGGAAAAGCTAGATTAATTTCTAAGTTGGTTGAAAATGACATGAATTAAATTGGTCTAATGAAGTAAATTCATACTGTAGATACAAATTAAGATACTTTAATCCCTAGGTAAATCAGGTTATAGACAGGAATTCCATCTCCCAGGAAGATTTTACTGTGATCTGTCATCACCTCTCTGCGGGTGCTTGCTAAAGGAGCTGTTCACATGAATATTCTCTAAAACTCCTTAAATGTGTAGGTTTAAGCTGTTGAAATTGGTGGGCTGAATTAGCTCATTAGTTTCTTGACTGCATGAGGTGAATCTGAGAACACTTTCAGCAGCAGAATCTGCCAGAAGTTGAGTGTGAGTGTGCTGTCCACTGGAAAATATTGTCCAGTAGATGACTATTACAACTTCCACCAAATTACCTAGATCTGGAAGAGGGAATCCATCTGCAAGCTTTGTTTTAGTTCCCAATTCTGTTGGTAATTTTGATGTTTTCTATATTTATAGTACATTTTTCTTCAAAATAGGAGTATTTTTAATGAGCATTTCCTTAAGTTGTCTTGAATGTTACCTATGGAGGGCTTAATTCATAAGTAATATATAATGGGATGTGATGTAAGTGGTATGACTAAGGAAACACCAAAAAAAAAAGTTGTAATGGTAGTAAAGGTGGCAAGTTTTGAAATATTTTTAAGTTGTTGGCAAAGAGGGAAGTGTTACAGGACTGCATGGTTTAATAAATATTTTTTTTTTTCACCTGAGGGTTGAGACCCATTTTAGGGCTGTGGAGAGATCAGTGGTTTGGTTCAATTAAGATGTGGGAGTGAGGAAATACTTGCAGACAGTAAAATTACAGTCTGGTTTTGCTCCCCTGTGGAGGAGAAATGTAAGTGGTGATGCCAGGGGAGGAGGAAAGCTGGAGGGAATGGAGGGGTGGCAGGAAGACAGATGAGGCAAAAGGGGATGCATTTCAAAAATGTTTGAAAAACTGTCATAAGTGGTTAGACAAAAGTTTAATGTTATATTGCAATAGAGGAAAAGCAGCACAGAATAGCTGAGTGATTGATGACTCACTCAGGATTCAGTTAGGAAAAAAATCCTCTTTAAATAAAGTGTATAGCACTTGAGATCCTCTGATACTGTACTGCCTCAGGTACAGAGGAAACACTGCAGAGTTCCAGTTTGGGGTGAGACTGCTCTGAAAGCTTGGTCACTGCTGGAAGTTCATTTCTGGTTGAACTCTACTGACCCAAATCATCGTGATGTTCATGTATCCCAGTTCCAGAAAGTTGGATGTGGCCAGAAGGGTGCATTGGCCCTCTGCACACTCTGCTCTGAATGCAGCTTTTGCCTGATGGTTTCTTCTCAAGAAGAACTTAATGAAACCTGCAATAGATGAACCAGGGACTCCCAGCTGCACTGCTCAGCACACGCTGTGCCTATCTCACAAACAATGGGGTTCCTTGGTCTGGGTTAGCTTTTAGGTCAATATCATTCACTGCTCTTAATAAAGAGCCTACAGTGAGATTTCTCCTGACAGAGTGATGATAGAACATGTGTATTACTCTGACACATTCTTAAAAACACCTGCATACCAAGTGTGAGGGCCTTGGAAAAAGAATAAGAAAAAATACTTATTAAAAAGGATTACAAACAAACAGAAAGGATGGGTAAAATGTTGAGGGTGTCTCCATAGGTGAAGTTGTGAACCTTGCAGATCTTGTTTAGAAATACAAAGAATGCTGAGAGTCCTGTTGAGAACCAAATTGAGCTTGAGATCCAGCTTCTTTATCTCAGACATTGTGGAACCAGGCCATGATATAATTCCAGATTCCTTCAGAAAGCCACACCAAAGCTTTTTTTTCTACAGGATAGAATCTGTTTCCTGTCTGGTGTAGTGGTGGTGTTAAAGCTCATTAGAATTAACCATAAATTTTAATGCTTCAGCACTTAATCCCGGTGAGTATCACCTCCAGGATGGAGGTTTTTGAACCTCACGTTTTCTTGCAGTGACTCTCAGAGAGCTGCCCCCAAGGTTTGTTGTCAGAAAGGCTGAGGGATTCCTGTGGTGCATCGTGGAGTGGCATCTGCAGGCTGCTAAGCTTTGCCTGGCTGCTTTTTTCAGAAATTCTTCACAAAACCTCCCCGAGGGTATCCCAGCTTCAGGAATGTGGGACAGGGGAGGCACAGGTGGCAGCTTGCCATGGCAGTTTTGTGACAGGAGAGATGGGGGACTCCAGTGGGGAGGAGGAGGGTGACTCATGAGCTGTTGGCATCACTGAAACATGTGAAATTCTGCTGCAGTTTTAGAGTTTGGGGTGTCTCTGCCTTTGCTGAATCCTAACAGAGATTGCTGCTGACTCATGCCTTTTAGTGGAGCTGGCTTTTATCTGCCTTGGGGAAAGCAGTTTGCTCCTCCTGCATAAATTACATGTGGGTCTTTGGTTTTTATTTCACTGGAAAAAAAATCCTATTTGGTTATCTTTATAACTTAAAAAAAAAAAATAAACAGAGAACCTGTTTGCACTGTGTGCAGGTGATGCAGGTATTTTACAGAATACAAGTGAGTTGACTTGTAAGTGGATATTCTCATTTGGACTAGTTTAAATCTGATTTGAGCCCCAAGGGTCTGCAAGTGTCACTGCCTCTTGAGATTAAATGCTCTAGGACTTTAACAGATTGTCCAAGATCAAGTGTGTTAGTCCAGACTTGGACCTCAGGTATATTTCTCATTTCAGGCTAGTTAAAGAGTTTCTTTAAACACAGTTTATAAATTTTGGGATAGTTTCATTGTGTTCATGCATGCTATAGTTTGTACTTTGGGACAGGTAATACAAAATCCTGGATCTGTTTCTTCCACAGGTTATGTAGAATTTTAACACATGACAATTTGTGTAAGGGAGTAATGTGTGAACTAAATCTAAAAAGACCACCCAAACACAAAAAAACCCCAATAAGAGCTATTTATTTTCAAAGCTTCAGGAATTAGAGATGGAAACAATATCTGACTGCTTGTACTCTCTTCCAGTGCCTTTTTTAAAATTAATAATGGATTATAGAAGTAAAAGACATAATTTTACTTCACAATAAATAACCCAATTTGCTTCTTCACATAAATATCCTGAGATTTTTTTTAACACAATCTAAATTTACCAAAAATAACAATAGATGTGGTGAAACATATTTCTTTAACAAGAAGACTGTTCTGGTTTGTGTTTTAATGTTGTGCCCACACCCCTGTCTCTGAAATCCTGAAGCTGTTATGGTTACGAGGTGTTGCCAGTGTTCTGAGCCCTCCCCACATTATTAATTCAGATAAAACATTTGTAGGTGCTCTAAAATCACACTGACTTTAATGAAAATTTCAGTATTGGCCCACACTGTGTTTTTGGTTCAGAAAAATACTGCTTTATTCTGTAAAGAAGCTATGGGGCAATCTTTAGATCTTGTTAGTTTGTTAATGGCTGAACAATTTCCCATATCTTCATGTTTGCACCTGTCCAGAGAAGCACTTAAACTGGTTTATAACTTCAAGCAATCGAGTAGTCTGGAGAGGTTTTCCATGCTCTTAATTTCTGTGTAATTAGGATGAAATAAGCCTTAGGTTGGGTGGTATGAAAATGTCCTTTAAGGAGAACAGTAACCCGAGTTAACAGCAAAATAACCAACTTTGTTATGACAATAAGTCAGCATGCACCTGCTGTGAAGCATTGTGGACTTCTTGCCTTGCATCTGATGTTTTAAAAGCAAGGAAAAAAACCTTAAAATTTCTCACTGTGGATAGAATGGAAGTGAAAGAAAAATCCTTCAGACTTTTCCCAATGATTTTACAATGTTTGATAGAAGGAGAAAATGGGGGACAAGGTGGAGGGGGAGTATAATTTGGCATTTGGCATTGGTTTGTCATTTTCTGCACAGTGCCTCACAAGACACCTGGGACAGTTCCTCTGCATTCCACCTGCAATCTCAAATGCCCCAAAGGCCTTTTTTCCTCACCTTTAAAAACAAACTCTGTCTTGATGTCTCTCATTCACAAAGACAGATGAAAACAGCTAAAGGGCAGTGAGCTTGCTTTGGGTGATATACAGGAGAACCTGCTGTCAGTAATTATTACATCAAATAATAAAAGAAAAGGTAAAGCAGCCAACTTTGGATGTGAACAAGTACTGAATATTTACATCTGCTGGCTAAAGCTAATTGAAACTGTGGGTCTCTGCCCATGAATTGGGACAATTTGTGCTTGGAATAAATTTAGTAGCAAATCTCTTATTGACTTCAATCATATAGAACGAAAGTCTATAGTGGCAAGTAGCCATGAACTGTATGTAGGTTTGAAAAGGGAGATTATATTAGGAATGTGGTCAAATGCAAATGAAGAAATTGAGAAGGTCTTCTAGTTGTTCTTGCTGAATGCATTTAGATATTTGTGCAAAAACTACAAAAGTAATGCTGCAGATTGAGTCCTTTGAGTGTTTCTGAGCCCTCTCCTCTGGTTTTGTGATGAATAGGGGGAAAAACTCTCTGCCTGGTTCATCTAGTACTGAACTTCTATGAGGTGATAGGGCCCTCTGCACATGATTAACAGCAATTAAATTATCCTGCTCTGTGTTTTTAAAATGTTTTCATGCCTATAAAGGGATCTGACCCTGCTCTTGACATCTTGGATTTGGTCAATATATTCTGTTACAAAACCTGAAAGAGATTTCCTGCCCCTCCAAATATGGCTTCTATCTTCAATTTTTAAATACAATTTTTTCTTTTTTTCAGACCTAGTGGTGACTATCCAACAAATTTTGGATTGTTTTATAAATAAAGATTGAACACATTATTTTAAATAGTCTTGTTAAGGCACAAATTTTTGCTTACATTGGCAGATGTGTTGGGGTAAGGAATCAGTTCAATCTGGAGGTTAAGCTCAATATCAGGATTTCAAAAACTATGAAAAACTAGTCAATGAAAGAAAAGCAAACTGGAGTGTGAGGAAACAGTAGTTGTTCTGGATGTGAATACAGACCAATTAAAGTGATATTATGCATGCTGACTCCCTTTTGATCAAGTCCTATCTCTGAAATAATCTGGGATGTTATGACCTATTAGTACTTTTCCACCTATGGTTTTGATGTATCTAAAGGCAGTGAATTTCAAAACTCTGCAGTGGGGCCAGAAATGAATGTTCTTTGTCTAGGGTTCTTTTTTCCCCCTAGTGTTAATTTCCAGCACCATCTAACAGTAACAGCCTTTCTCCTAAGAAAAATGTTAATTAAAATCAATGATGTCCTCAATTAAATTGTCAGATTACTTGAAGCAAGTATCTCGGTGTAGAAGAGAAGATGCTAATTAATACAATAAATTGTTTTAATTTCTGTCTCTTAAGCAGATCACCACACTGTTACCATTGTCACTGAGATGGGAATTACTGGCAAACCATTGTTTGAACCCTATAAAACCTGCTAAATGAGCTCACTAACAGACCTTAGACTGAACCCATAACTAGAGATTCATATTGTACATTTCAGATTTTCCTTGGGAGGGTAAGAAGCCCAGCCTCTTGTGCAGTGTTTCTTATTGGAAAATTTTAGTGTTTTCAGCCTGAAATCCCCTCTGCATGTGCAGAAGCTGCATTTTCGTGCATTTGGTTATAGAAATAACAGAGAAAATTTGCCTGTAGTCCTAGGAACTGTTTGCACTAGAAGAAGTTCTGGATTGTAAATGTTTTTACCAGTTCTGAGTGAGAAATCCCCATTTATTATTCTGCTTTTGATTTCCTGCCTGGCTTGACAAACTTCCCTCAGCCACTCAAACTTCTGTGATAGATGAGAACATCCTGGATGCTGCATGTAACAGATTTTTGTCTTTGGTGGTTTAACATGATCCTTCAAAATCTGGAAATGCCAATGTGAGAGGTGTGTACAGCCTATTTCTGATATAAAATTAAAATGCCATACTTAAATTGTTGGAAGTTGTTGAAATTCCATATTATTGTATCCTGTCTTTCAAAGCAAGCAGCTGAGTATGTGTTAATTACTGGGGAACTCAGGGACCCAGCCCAGAGCCCCAGCTGTGACAATGACAGTGACAATGTCAACTCATCACCTGCTGAACTTGGGTTTGCCTGGCTGACAGAATTGTGGGCGTGATTCAAGGGCAGCTATCATGGATAGTTTGATCATTGGCTTATTTTAGCAGCTTCTCTTTCAAAATTTGCAGCACAACAGGAAACTTTCAGTAGTTCTGACTTCATTGCACGAAAAATATCAATTATGTCACCAGTGTGCTGACCAAGCACTGATCTGGGCTGGATCTCTCACCTTTGGGGGGTGGGCACTGATTCCACCAAACCACTCAGTGCCTTTCAGACTTGGCTGTCTGATTTTCTTAGGTTGCAACCTGGCTGGTTAAGTGGACAAAAATGTACCACTAAATGAAGAGGCAGAATTGTTCTTTGGCATTTCTGGCTACTAATTGAGAAAGAAGGTGAGCAGATGGAGTTCTGTGCAACTGCCACGAGCCAGAACCTCTGTTAGAAATGCTTTCACTGGGATATAGAGGCTATAGCTCCATTAATGATTTAGTTGGAATTCTTAAAGACTCCACCTTTAACTACTGGCTGCATGAAATGCAATATTAGAAAGTAAAGTAAATACAAAGTGAAATTCTGAAGACAACTTTTGAAATTAAAAGGAACTCATGGTGCTTAACATGTGTTTACTGCCTTAGCTTTCTGAAAAGTGTCTTCAAGGCTGTGAGGTAACTCAGAGTGAAACACAATCTTACTTGATCAAATTTACTGTTTCATAATTTGTTTGAAAGTTTGTGTAAATTTTGATTAGCAGTTTAAGTTTTGGTAATATTTTGTGCTGGATTTACACTGACATAAGAAAAAAAAAGTAAAGTGAAAGATGAGAAAATGAGTCTCCATTAGCTGTTTTCTCTTGGTGTTTTCTGAGCCTCAAAGATGGCATTTTTCTCTCCTGTGTACAAAACCTAATAATTTCATAAGATAGGTTTCAATGAGAATAATTGCAGCACTTTTAATAAAGATTGCTTTTAAGAAAAACAAATTTCAAGATTCGAATGAAAAATAAAGGCCTTGGATGCTTTGATCTTCTAAACTGCTGATGCTGCTCAGCTTCTGACTTTGGATGTAAACGGGATCCAAAGCACATATTTGGGCTTGTTGAGTCTTTCCATTTTGGGCTGCATTTTGTGGGTGTTGATCACGATAGTCTTAACACACAGCCTTCATCTCACAAATTTGCATTGGTTTGGGCAGTCCTTTCTGACGCCACCAATGTTCTTCCCGATGGACTTTTTAAAAAATAAAATTTTCAGATCTGTTTTGTGTGCTAAGTGAAAATTGAGGCATTCAGATTGGTTATTCAGTATGGAATCAAACTATCCAAGAATGCCTGCTTCTGCAATAGCAGCACTCACTTTCTAAGGCTTTACTCTCCAAATCCCCTCTTTTTACTCACTTTTGATTTACTGAACTTTCATCTGCCTGGTCTAAACTTGCCTTTGTTTTGGAAAGTTCCATAACAAGCATCCATCTAACTCCATGACTTACTGCATAAGAATGTGAGGAAAAGTGTATTTTCTGCTCTTCAGAATATGTTGGCACCTTTTTTTTGTGTTACATAAAACTAAAAGCCTCTCTTAAAGCATCAGGCTCAGCAGGAGGCAGGAGTATGAGTAATCTTCACTTTGCCTTGTTTGAGGCAATTGGTTTTGAAATAACAAAGCCATGCAAACCTGACAATACCTGTTTGTGGGAGCCTGGCAATATGTTCATTTACTTGACATCAGAGACAGAAGCACAAAAATGCTGTGAATTTTTCTTAAGTGCTGGAGAGAAACTGAAATATTTTTCTTCATGGGATTATTGAACATTTTAACTTACATGAACTCCTCTTCCACGCTGCTTAAAATTATGTATGGAAATTTTAATAATTTAATATTTCATGATTTAGTTTAGTCTACCTCATAGGTAGGGAATGATGGGATGATGGAAAAAGCACTACTGGCAGTGAATTTCTCAGCATGAGTTTGGGGTGGCTTGACAAGTGGGATGCTGAAAGTATGTTAATGTGGGTTGATGTTTCGTGCCTGTGAGTACCTGCATTCATGTAATAATTCTTTATTGAAAACTGCTGTGAGTTCAGTGAAATGAGACCTGGTAAGGAGAGGTAATATCTTTCTTGTTCAGTAGGAGGGGAAAGATATCCCTCTAAGAATTTCTGAATGTTGATGGAAAAGAGAAGTAGGTCACTGGGAGCTCTAGAGCATCTCATTCCATATAATTGCCTTTTACACATTTTGAAAAATCAGCTGAGCCCTTGCATGAGCTGCAGGATAAACCTAAAAGATTGACTCACCATTGTGGACATGCAGATATTTCTTCTTTGCTGAGTCACATTCAGTCATGGAATAACTAGAAAGTTTTGCAGGACATTAAGCAGCCATCCTTAAGGAAGGTTCTTAGCATTGATTATTAAATCTTTAATTATAAAGTAGTTATTGAACAACACTCGCCTCTAATATTGCTTAAAAGTAAAGGGTTTTTTTTTTTAAATGTTTACTTTCACTTAAAAGTTGCCATTTGGGTCTCTCAGGTGTGCTGAATTCATGTGTTTTGAAGTTCTGATGAGGCATTTGCTGAGAATCTTTAAATTATTGGCAATATACCTGAAAGCACAGAACAAGACATCTGCTTGCAGAGCTAAAATTGTATCTGCCAGACTTCAAGAAGCAAAACCATTAATGCTGGGAGATAACTGCATAATATTGCCTGACCAATCTCAGGCTTGCTGTGGATCTTTAGCAGGATAAGAATCATGGATCTTTTCAGGTTTTTTGTCGTGTTCTACTAAAAATTTGGCTTCCCAAGACAGGTTCACAGGTGCTATTAATTATGTGAAATTATCTGCCTGGATATTGCTCTTTCTAGTTGCTTCTAAGGCTTGTATTTCTAGAAGTTCAAACCTGTGGAGCTGGATCAGTAAGAGCAGGAGCAAAATGCAAAAAAAAACCCCTGAACTTCAGAGTAGTAAATAGAAAATAGTAAAGACCTGCTGCAAATTATTCTGTTTCTGCAGTGAAACAACAGCAGAAGCTCGTTCTAGTTTCCACAAACCTTGATTTCTCAGTTGGTTTTTTTTTTCTGACTTCCCTCCCTCTGAATACAGAGAAATCTGGGTTCTTACTACACAGCCATAAAAATGCCTGCAAGGATAAATTTAGTGCCACATGCAGCTTTTTGTTCTTTTTCAAGCATTGTGCAGACCCAAATGCATTGACAGTGGGTTGAGGTAATTGTGCAAAGAGACTGGCCCAATGTGTTACTCTTTGCTTGCTGTAATATCTTTTTTTGCTTCACAACAAGATTTTGAACAACACAAATTATTTTGTTTAAAATGGAAATAGGAACATAAGTGTTAAAAAAGCTACTGAGAAAGACTGGAATTTACAACAGAGTTTTATAAAATCAGCTAGCATTACTACAAGAAGAGTTTAAAGTAACTGTATATAATTTCTGCTTCCTGTGCTATGCTTCCATCATGATGCACTGAAATTGAATTGGGATGCAGGCACTCAAGTAACAGCATGTCTGGACTGTGAACAATTGCCTATCTGGGCAAATCTGACTGCAAAGGAAGATGAATGATGCCTGGTAAAATGGGAAACTCAGTAATTCACAGAATAACCCAGTCAGAATAACTAAAAATCTGAAAACCCTAAGGCAAAGCAAAAACCCCAAAAGATGAACAACAAAGCAGTTTAGAGTAGGAAACATGAAAAGAATGGCTTTAATTTTGATTATTCATCTCCAGGCTTCAGTACTAGGCAGGGTTTATTAATGCATGCTGCACTAGGTGGAGAATAAAGCCAATAGGGGAGAAAGTACACATGAGGATTAGTCTCAATCATGTTTTCAAGATAATCTGAATCCTGCAGGTCCTCTGTGTGGAGCATGTAGTGCAACTAGCTCAAGAGATGAAATCTGTTTGAGTGCCAAGCAAAAAATACTCTAACTATTGAGCACAGATATCTCATCTTATCTCATTATAATTTTGCATCGTGTGGTCTTTACTTCAAAGACCTCTGGGGATTGTGGTGCTGTGCATGTGCTGTCTCCTCTGGTCCCAACAAATGAAATTATCTTTATTTTCTAGTGGTTACCTAACTGGACTTTTGCTGTTTGAGCAGTGGTTGTGCTGGAGTGAAGAAATAGCCTTCAGTTATTTACATAGACTCATAGACCCACACCACCTTCTTTTGCTGTATGAAAATTGCAAGGAAGAGCTATAAAGAAAATAATCACAGCTTAATTTTTAGAAGTTACATTTAAGTGCTATCCTATAGATGGCAATATAGTGTAAAACTTAATTAAAAATCTTACTGCAAGAGATTAGGTGGCTGTTAAAAAGAAGAAATATTTTTTTCCCTTTTACATGATCTCTTTGTTTATTCCATTTAAGCATAGTTGATTATTTGAAATAGGAAAGTCTTTATACATTAAAATGAGAGGTTTGTGAAATAAAACAATATTTTTTAAAAAAACCCAGTCCATTAAATACTGCTCTTTCCATGATCTAAACCAAGAATAATCCCTTTTTTCTCACTAGAACCATATGCCCTCTAAAAATACACATTCAGGACAAAAACCTGAACTGGACAGATCTGATCTCTAGTTCTGTTAATGACTTCCAAAGTCGGTTCCTGATAGAAATTAGTGTGGAAGTGATAATTGCTGTGAGTAAAAACAAACCATTTCTGAGCACTCTGAAAGTTCAATTTTGGTGTTGAGGGGGTAGGACAGAGGCTCTGGGAACCCAAACGATCCATGAGAGAAACTTTGTATGCTCTGCTAGGAGTATGAATGCCTAAAGTATTAAAATGGAATATTTCTTTGAGAGATTTCTTGCTACCTGTTAATTGCAGAAAGATTGGATAAAAGCTTTCTGTAATATGAATAAAACTCACTGAAATGTGAATATTTGAGGCTTTTTATTCTGAATTCTTACCTTACAGCATCTGCTCTTTCAGGCTCAATGTGTCTGAAACAAATATTCATGAAGTCTTGTGGTACTTATACTACCTCTGTTTCCTTCCCTAATTATTTTAAAAGTTTTTATCTGTCCTTTGCACATTACTTTAAACTGTTTGGTGATATAGTACCCATTCAGGTTTCATTCTTAACATGTCTTAGACTTGAAGTACTTCTCTATACTATTCTATACCATGAAAAACACCAAAGTGTTTTGGTATTTGTTAATTCCAGTTTAAACCAAACCAACACAAAAAAAAACCCCTCACCAAAACCAAAAACCAACAGCCAAAATAAACAAAATATTTTGTCTTCTACTTACGTCATTGTTTTAGAAGGCATATCATATATCAGGAGAGAACACATCATTTAAGAAATAGTGGAACCAAATTTTCTAAGTGTTTCCCTAATTTTATGTGATGTTTACATATTTAGAAATAATTTTATCAGCTATTGAAGTAATCCATGATTCACTAATAGGATCAGTGTAACTCATATTCTGTCCTGTCACTTTGTTCTTCTACAGACAGGAAAAAACTGATTTAAATAGGTGATCCTGAACACCAAATGTCTGAAGAGTTAAATGTATTCATTTCCTGTTGTCAGATCACCTGAGGTATAATTGAATTTCAAGTACAAGTTGAGACTTCATTAGGAAAGCTTCCTGAAATGCTATTTATACAGGATATGTAAAATTAATGATTTTTATGACACAGCCACCTTTCCCCCATGTTTCTGTTGTATATTTAGATGTTCCTTGGCTGTGAGCATTGGCAGCTGTCATGGTTTAAGCCCAGGTGACAACTCAGTGCCACAGAGCAGCTCCTGCAACCCCAGGGGATGTGGAGAATTGGGAAAATGGGTAAAGTCCTTGGGATGAGATGAGAACAGTTTAACAGCTGGAATAAAATCAAACAATGTAATAATATTAATTGAGATGAAAAGGGAGACAACAAAAGAGAAAAAAGGAAAGCCTCAGGAAAGCAAGTGATGCACAATTGCTCAGCATCCTGTGACCAAAGCCCAGGCTGCCCCTGACCAGGTTAGGGACAGGACATGGTGTGGAACATCCTTTTGGCCAGCCCAAAGGTGCTCCCTCCTGGTTTCTGGTGCACCTCCTCCCTGCCAGAGCCTGGCAACCCAAAAGTCCTTGATTGAGAGCAAGAACTGCCTAGCAGCAATTAAACATCAGCGTGTTTTCAACATTATTCTCATCCTGAGTCTTCAACACAGCACTGTAACCAACTGCTAGGAAGAAAATTAATTATATCCCAGTTGAAACCAGGACAACATTAAAAAGTACCTCATTTTTCTGGCATGAGATAACAGATATTAGTTATCTATTAGATATCTCATGTTGGTTTGTCATGGTGAAGCAGCAGAACTGAACTGGCCAGGCTACCCCCTGCTGCATTTAAAAGCAATTTTCCTTCAGAAGTTCAAAAGTATCTGAACTTAATGTATTCTTTTAGGGAGAAATAAGACTTCTGTGTAAAAGGAGACAATCACAAAGGATCTTTTGCAGAGACTTGAATGAGCAGAAGTTGACAATGCAGGCTGGATTTTTGGGGAAAAAGGAAGACCCCTGATTTTTCCTTCTCCCCCATCCTCAGCAAATATCATCAGTCTATTTCCATCTTTTTGTTGTCTGGGTATCTGTATGTTTATTTTCTTTCTACTTTTCTCACAGGTGTCATTCTTTGTTAGACAAATTCTGAGCAGCTCCATTTCTCATTTCTTATTTGATTAGCATATCTGTGTTCTGTAATGAAATACTGTGAAAATATCTATATCTGGAAATGTTAAAAAATACCCAACCAAACAAACCCCAAAAATAATTTGTAAAGATGCAATAACACCACCTTACAATGTTAATCTTGTTAATTAAATGAAAAATATTGAGAAAAGGAAGACATGATAGGAACTGTTCCATTTATTTGCATTGACTTTCAGTCAGGAACTGTTTACCCATACAGTTGCATTAAAATGTGTTGAGTATTTCACTTAAAGGTAAGCAAGTTATGCAGATGTTTATCATGGTACCAAAAGGCAGCATATGGCTGCACACAGAGATGAAAATACCAAAAGGCACAAAACACATCTTTAAATCTTCTGAAAACAACTATTTTCTCTCTGTGTGCAGGAATGCTGGAAGGTTTTTTATTACAGAGAATATTAATCACAGCTGAATCAGGACTAAATATGTTCCTTGATATTTTAAGCAACAACTATTCTAGGAATAGACACAAAAGGTCCAGTTTTAACGTTAAACTTTATCCATCTCATTTGATCATCTTTGCTTTTTTTATTTTTCCCCTGATACTTTTCAAATGACTCTTCCTTTATCCTCTGATCCCCTTCACGCTTTCATTCTGGCCCCAGCCCTTTCATCACTTTGTTACACTTCTGTGTCTATGAGTTCTGTTTTACTTGTTCAAAGGACCCTCATTTTGATCCAGAAGGGAGGGAGGAGAATAAAGAGAGGCTTCCTTTCAGTTTTAAAAACTTACTGATAGGAGATCTGAGAGCTTCAAACAAGCCTCTTTTACTCTTCTTTGCAGTTAGTTTTCTTCTGATCTCACATTGCAGTGATCTTTGTTTCCCTCCTCCTTTTTCCCCTCTCTGTATATCTGTCAAATGGATGAAGAATCTCTTACCCCTTATCTGTTGTTCCTCCATTTTCCAAAAGGTTCATTTATTGTTCTGAGGATGTGGTTAAACTGCAACAACCTAGAGCAAGCACTTTATCTACAACTGCCCTTTACTTCTGGTTACACAAGGTTTCCCAAATAAGGATCATCTCTGTACCCTTTTTACTGTGAAATCCCAGTTTTTCTTCCTCCATCCCAATGATGTGTTTGCTGCTTCTCTTTGCACAGGGAATTTTTCACTCCTTGTGTGAGGAGTCTCACACAATACCTGGAAAATTAACAAAGAGATGTGAGATAATGGCAGTGTTGCACTGTTTTATTTTTCTTTTTTTCTCCTCCCACTCCACAGTGCTGTTTGCATTTAGTTCAAGGTAAAGTGGAGGAAAGTTTGAGGGGGTGTGTGTGTATAAATCTGTATCTTATATATAAGTTTTTGTGTGCACCGAAAGATATGTCAAAGAAATTTGATGGGCAGAGCAGCAATCAGTAAGCTTAGAAAATTTAAATATAGCCAGCTTAGAGTTTCATAATTTCAGGAATTCAGATGTCACAAGTGATAAAATGTTCAATATTTTAAGTCTCAAGTTGACAACAAAACACCTGTGATTTAACAAATGAGCCAGAAATGTTTGGGGTAAGTGCAACATATCTTTAAGTCTTCAATACTGAGGAGAGAAAAAAGAAAACTGTTTTTTCCCCTGCACTTGCTGTTTCTTTTCCCTTTAGAAGACATTACAGCTAATTACCAACAAGGATTAGCTTTTTCAGTAGGTTATTCTTACAATGTGTCATTTTGAGCTAAACTCTGAACAAATGCAATCATCTAAAAGAGAAAACAGACATTAATCAGCTAATAGTGAAAGAAACTTGATTATACAAAAGTGGCAAAGCAGAAAACCCCTTGCATTTGCAACCCATAAAATATTAATTAAAATAATTAAGATTAGGGTGTAGTGCCTGTAAAGGTCTTTGTTTCCTACTCCACTTTTATTTTAGAAGTCTCTTGATTTGCTTTACTTGGAGAGACACTTGGACTGTGCCAATCACACACTGAAGCAGTCTGGGATAATCTGAGTTCTGTTCTTATCAGCTCCTGTGAGAAATGCCTTGGAAGATACAATCTGGGACTTGGTTGCTTCCTCTCATTTTTGATTGTGCAGGGATTTTAGTGTTAATACTGTGAGGAAGATGAGAACAGCATCAGGTGAGAAAGGAGATTTCTTGTGGATGAAGGCGGTGAGACAATTAAATCCACTTATCTTTAAAAAAAACCCCAACCAAACCTGCAAAAAGCCCCCAAATTAATTAAACCAACCAAAAACTCCCATCTACCATCCCCATGAGACTCCCTCATCACTCCTACATTGCTGCTCTCCGCATGTCATGGAAGAAACAAAAGGCAGATTTCCTGAAGAACAGAAAGAGAAGCCAACCTTATCCTCCTGAGGGAAGAAATAATATAAAAAAATGATAACCTGAGAAGCAGGAGGCAGAGAGAAGAGCAAGCCCTGGGTAAAGGAGGGAGCAGGATCAGGGCAGTGGAACAGAGGTCTTTGGGAAGTCTCCTGGTTTGCAGTGTGAGTTGTGTGGTCTGTGAAGGTGTTTCAGTGAGAGCAAGCCCCACCCCAGGCAGGTGCCAGCAGCTCAGGGGCTCTGGGCAGCTGAGCAGGACAAACCAGGGCAGAATATTCCCATGGCAAGGTCCAAGTGGTAAAAAGGATATTGGAATTCTTCCTTCACACCCATATTTTCTGAATTTATCTCTTTTTTTTCCCTCAGGAAGATTTCTCCTCAGGAGTTTTGAGGATCATTATGGAGAGATTAACACGGATTTCACCTGAGTTCACAACAACAGAACATAAAATGCTGTGCTCTTCTTAAGAAACAAACAATTTTTTATTCACACTAATAACCTTACTGTAAGTGTATATTTTCTTTCCTGGTAGCTATATAATTTGGATATTATTTCAGAGTGAGACAGCAAACTGTACAATATCCTACAAACTCTGGAAGAATAAAAATTGAAGGAAAGGATAATAAATATTCTACAGAGGGGAAGGAAGGGATGAGAAGCCTGTTGTGTGTTGGGTGAGCTGTGCAGGGGGATGACACAGAAGCTCCTGGTAGAGAACATAAATTGATGGAGATCTTTTCTTCAGGAATTTTCTGTCCATTGCTTCTTCTAATCCACTTTATGCAAAGATCTCTTGAAGGTAAATGTTTTATGTCTATAAATTATGTTTAGTTCTCTATAGTTAAAAAAAAAAAAACAAACAAACAACAAAAAGACAAAAATTATCCAGTTTCCCATTCTTCTATATTTATTACCAAGACAATCCTAAAATATGGGTGATTCTCTCCATTCAACTCCATTGGCTCTTATTGAGACCCTCCCAATCAATTTTCATCATGTTGAAGAGCAAAAAATGATTAATTGCCAAGTTATTGATATGCCATTTAATCTTTGTAATTTATAGAGACAAATATTGCACTGTTTCAGTATTAAGATATTTATTTGTTAGAAACATTGATGTGCTGATGGACTTAGGAGTGAGGTTTTTTTCATACCCCAGCTAGCCATTACACTGGAATGTTGATTAAGAGCTGGTATTTGTTAATTAGCAGCAGGTTTTCACAGACAGAAAATTAACCCTTAGGGGAGCAGAGCTCTGCTGCACATTTAAATAACACTTAGATGTGTGCAATTCATTACAAAACAACAGCAAGAACAACAAGACACCAAATGTTTAATTTTCCTGCAAAGCAAACACAGAGATAATTGGAACTTGATATATTGTTGGTGTAAGTAGAGGAGCTCGTACTTAAAGCCATAAAACTTTTTCTTTTCATACTCAAAAATAGTTTTTTCTTAATCTTACTTACATTATGGTTTTATACTGATAAACTGATACAACATTATATCCAGTAGATGTACTGAACTAGAAACATAACAGAGCTGGTAGAAATAAGCTTCTCCCTCACTTTGTCTCTTTTTTTCTTTTTTTTCTCCTCTTTTTTTTTCTTTTTTTTTTTTTTTTTTTTTTTTAAGTGATGGAACAGCCTTCATCCAATCTGCATTTTTTTTAATAAGTAAACTTTAAATTTAGATTATCATGCCCAGAATTTTGCTCCCCATCTCTCCTCTAACATTTTGATCAATGTCTAATGGAAATTTATGGTAGCCCCGAACCCTTTAAGTCCAGCTCCCCAAGCAGGCACAAGATGAGATTCTTGGGGAGGGTTCTGTGCAGGGCTGATGATCCTTGTTATCCCTTTCCAGCTCAGGATATTCTCTGAATCAACCTTATGAAAAATAAAAATCATTGCAGGGATAAGCAGGTTTGATTTTCATTCTACTTGTACCTATTTTCTTGAATATTTCTTGATATTTCTTGAATATTTCTTGATCTGGCTCTGATATCCCCTGTATAGAATCAGTGTAAATCAGCTTGGAATTCTGCTGTAGGGAGAGATCACTTGATCCTGTGGACTTAATCAGCTGCGTCTTAGCTAATTAGTGTGGCCTCTAAATGGGTTTAGGAAGAAATTTCTGGCTGTCCCAGATGAGAAGCTATCATGCTGTCTTGCTTGGTATCACACTCTTTTTATTACAGAAACCTGTTCTATTTAGATAAAACACTGGTGTTTATCAGAAAATTGAAGAGAATACTCACGTGTCTGATCTGGAAATTCTTTTAACTTATGATTTTTTAACATAAATCATTGAGCAAAGTGAAAGATTTTTCACCTCTTCCCTGTCTTTTCTGCTGTACACAGAGAGTGACTCTGGCAGGAATCAGTGATGCTCAGTGTCACTGGGGGCACACCAACCCATCCTATTGACCCCAGGGCTGCTGGACTGCCCAGGGAAATGAAACCCCACAGGGTTTTTGGTACAGAAAAAGATTAGGGTTTTGTTCATGGAGCCTTTCTGAAGTCTGGTTGTTTAGCCCAGGAAATAGAAATGAGATGAAATTGATTTTGAAGAGAGTTACATGAAAACCACAGCTAAAAACACTTCAGGTTGGCAGAAGTGAATTAACCAGGTAGCAAGAAGAAAGCCATTTGATTTTCCATTTTGGAGGGTGCTGTAGAGAGGATAAGTTGAGATTTGACTCTGCAACTTATGCTGTGAGGAGTAAAAAAAATAATGCACATCTGCAGGTCGTGCCAACTTCATATTTTGTATAGAGATTTTCCTCCTCATGGAGACTGGTTGTTCACTCAAAGTACAGAGAGCTACAGAAAAACATCTCAGATTACAGCTCTGTTCAATCCTCCCAATGGGATGGACAGGAAAGGGCAAAGCCACCAGAGGAAGGAAAAGCAGGAATGCAGAAACCAGCCCTAGGAGGCTCTCCATGCTGTCCAAAAGCTCACTCTGTTTAAAGTCTCATTATCTTGGCCTGGGGTGATGCAGTGCCCATACAGCTGGATAAGCTCTAGATGGTTGATCTATTCCTGGCCCCTCTCAGTTGATTTTTTCCTCAACTTTTGCTGCTGTCAGTCGTGCATGCCCTCGGAGCACGGGATTTTTTAACTTTACCAATACTGATTCTCCCTGCACAACTTGGCAAAGGGATGAACCCAGAAGTAGAAAAATCTACAAAAATCTCTATAGAAATTCTGTTTAATATTGACAATTACCTAAAAGCAAGCTTACTTAAGGTTCTAAAAAGGCAACAAGTGCTATCATTTTATTGATTGCAAAATGAAAAAAACCCCACCTTTGGCAATGCTAAGCAGGAAGTTTTCACTAATGGTTAAAAAACTAATTTGCTGTAGTGCAATGCAATCTCCAAATCCCTATTCTCCTCTGGTGATTGATCATTCTTCATCTCATGGCTGGCTGAACAATTACTGATCTTTTTTATTTGGTCAGCAGGATGTTTCCTTGCTGTATCTGGGGCAGTAGGACTTTGTAGCAGCACACATTACCATGCCCCTATAAATTAAAAAATATATTACCTAGCTCCCTGAACACATAATATCCAGATTTATAAGTGCCAATACAGAAAAAAATAATCAATGGCAACAAACATGGGGAGTGCATATGTAATTTACCTGTAATTTACCAGTGCACTCCATTAACAGATTTTTGACACAACGTTTCAATGGAAAGGGGTTTTAAAGTTGCACCCAAATCTGTAGCATTTTCCACTTTCAGAAATATTTGATGTTTAATTTGCTTTTATCTCTCTCCCTGTCTTTCTGTTCATCTTTGGCAGTGAAAAGTAAAGAATGGTCGAGGCAGTGACCTGAGAGCCTCACAAAGAACAGTGTTAGGGGCAGAAATAAGATATTTATTTTACCCTTACGTTGTGATGCCTGGGATTTTGTTTGATGTTTCATACTCTGTGCACTCATCATGTCTCCTGCAGCAGCTCTAAAGGAATCTCTGCATTTCTGCAAATTCTGTAAGTTTCCTACTTGCTACAAACTTGTAAAATTAGGGATTCCTAAATTCACAAATCCCCCTAAATTTTAGGGATCCCCTGTTTCAGTGAGATCACTCTGAGCCCTGGTTCTCAGCTCTGTTTCCAGCTGAGCTGCCTTTGCCTCGGGGTGTGGTTGTCTTGCTCACTGGGTCGTGCTGCTTTTCCCCTCTGCCCTGGCAATCTGTCAGTTCTGTGTTGAAATTTTTATTTCTCTATTTAAGCCCTCTCTACTTTCCTTTTTTTAGATTTTAATTCAGCTTTTCCTTTCCCTGTTCCATCTCACTTTAAGCCAACCACTATTTTGTTTACTGCAAGGCCTAACAACTCAACATGATGTCATATATACAGTGGTATTTTTTCTGTATCTTACCCAGCTTGGGTTATGCTAATAACAATATTGAGCACATTTATACAATTTGAAATAATTGCACAGAGATTAACTAATTATTCAGCACAGGGGGTAAATTAAGGAAGAATTATCATTTGTTTTTTAAATAGAATGAAAGCCGAAGTGACTTGCTCAAGTTCTACAATGAGTTGGTGTAACAGTTGGTATTGCAACTATTTTATTTTCTTCATTTGATTTTTTGAGTAATCAGCTTTTAATGCTTTTCGAGACTCAGTGTATTTTAAGAGTTTACTGTATCAAGGTAGTAAAATGATAAATGTATTTCTCATTACAATATCAGTGCTGTTTTAGCTGAGCAGCTATGAAGCATGAATGTTTTCTACAATTAAACCTGTGAACACCTAATTAAAAAATTACTGGATAGACTGAATTCACTTTGATATGAAGGAAGTTTAGGCTATGCCAATGCAGGCTGATTGTGTCAATAACAACATGTAAATTGATTGATTCTAGTTTTTGCCTTGGTTGTGTTGAAAACTATCATCTTTATCATTCAGTATGACACAGACTCTACTTTAAAAAAAAATACAGTTCAGAAAAATTGAACTGCATTTCATTTTAGGGCATTGCTAAAAGAAACGAAGGAAAAGGAACTTATTAAAAAGGGTTCTAAAATAAAGCAAGTTGTTCTTCCTCTGTTTCCTGTGCTACTATTTCAGGGCAGTAAAACATTTCATTAACTTTAAACAAAATTGGTTAATTTTACATGAAGGTGTGAGAAAAAGTAAAAGGTTTTATGCAGACTTGTGCCTCTAGGCATAGAGCAGTACCTGGGATCCCCAGAGCAGCCCTGCACTCTTCAAAGCTTGTGGAAAATTATTCCACACTACTATTTTGCTGCAAAATAATGTTCTGGGCATCTTCCTAAATGTAGGAGTTTGTGAAATTGCTAAAACTGATTTTTTGTTTTATTTATTTTTTAAAAATCTGCTTTGGATTCTATCCACCCAATCCATTATATGTAGTCTCTTGGTTTGTATTTGCTCCAGCCTGCCACTGAAGTATTAATTGAAAATATGTGTAGAAGTGGGCCCTGGATCCACTCATCCAGAACTCCGCTTAAAAAGCTTTTCTGGTTGAAATCAAACTCTTGGTTACTGCACATATATGAAGTTTTGTGCCCGTCTTCTGTCTTCATCAACCCCAAATTTCCCAGTTTACTCGTGTCAGTGTCCAGAGGGATGGCATCAAGTGCAGTGCTGAAGTCAAGACAGATTGTCTCCAATGCCTCCCCCTTATCTGCCAGACCCATTATCCTGTCATGAAAGGAAATTGGATCGTTTTGATGAGATTTGTTCTTGACAGATCCATGTTAGCTGCTTTTTATCACGTTTACTATCCTGTAGCCGCTTTTAAATTGACTCTTAAGTGATTTGTTCTGGTATCTCTCTCTGAACATTGAAGTTAGACTGGCTGATCTATAATTTTCTAGGCCCTTTCCCTCATTTTGGGAATACCCATGAAGTTTGCCCTTCACCAGTCCTTTGGAATATAAACTTCCCTTTGTATTTTCAACAAATTCTTGAAAATAAGCTTTAATGGCTCACAGATTGCATTGGCTGGTTTCCTGTGTACCCCTGGGTGAACTGAATCTGGTCCTGTCAACTTGGATGCATTTAACGTATCCAAATATTTTTCACAGCTCCCTTTTTTTTCTTTTTTTCCTTTTATTTTTTTAGCACTGCGGCCTATTCATCATCTATTCTGCTCTAATGCGCAGAATCTTATAAACTAATAACTGATATATTCTTTTAGAGGTTTACATGCATGTATTATAAACATCCCGTTGTACATGTACAGCCCATTTTATTCATTTTATTAATGTTCATCCCATTTAAACCCTCAAGATGAGCTTTACAAGGCATTTGAATTATTTTCAAACCATACAGTTACACGCAGGAACAAGGAAATTGCATTACTGGGGAAATCACAGTTACTGAAATCTGTCTGTGATCTAATAGCAGGTGACAATCTATTTTGAGCAGAGGTGCAAGTGAAGAGAGGATAAACCCTCCATCACCAAAACCTTTCCAGGAGTAACTGAAAAATAATTCTGAGCATCAGTTTTTTCTAATCAAAACCCAATTTATTTTCAATGTTTGATTCTGTCAATTGTGAAGATGGATACTTCTTGAAGTTAAGTAAAACGTTGACTGAATTTAAACTTTAGCTGTATCTTTATTGTGTGTATTTTTGAAAAAAGACAAAAAAACCCAGTAGTATTTATAGTGATTTTAAAATTTTGGAACAGGTTTTGCTTTTGAAGAGCAAACTCTGGAAAGGCCTTTGTAATGTGCTGTCTTGTGGGAACTTTTTTCCTTTGTTTTCTATATGCAGAAGGGATTTTTATCTCTGTGTGTGTCTCCAATTCAGATGCATTCTCTATTGTTCCATTTAGACAAAACGTTTGTTACTATGGATTTTCAAAATTGCTCAATTTTCCAGGCTTGTGCAAGAATCTCCCCCTCCAACCCAAGCCACTTTTTCAGCATTTCTCATCCAGTATGCAATGCCTCATTTCTCCTGATGGTAGCAAGGAGAGTGTGCAGCATCCCTAAGGGTCCCAGAGATACTTCATGAAACAAACAAAGTCCTCAAGGACAATTTGTGTGCGGCCAATACTGACTCAGCAGAGTTCAAGGCATCTTTTAAAACTACACTGTTTATTTTGAGCACAATGGCTTTCAAAGGCAGCATAATTTGGGGAGAATGTCAATGGTTTTGTGGTGCTCTCTAAAATTTCCAAGCTGGGTACGTGGTCCAGAATGCAGAACTGGTGTGAATTTAAACCTCCTTATTCTGGGAACAGATCTAAAAATAATGCTTGTGTGTTCATAGGTTAAAGGTTCTTGCTCTGAATTCACTCTGGAGTAGATGTGCAGTGTAATTGTTTGAAAAATATCTGTTTATTGTGGCCCAGAAAGGGCCCTGTGAAGAGAAAGGGATGGAAACATCTCTTCCCTCACTGCATTTTGTCTTTCACTGGTAAAAACCCCAACAGCAGCACATTGCCTAAGCTGCAGGAAGAATAATGATAATATTGCCAGCTTTAGCAGTAACAGTTTAGAAGGAAGATTCTCCCAAGCATTTTAAAGGACTCCTTAGTGATTAGCAACTATTTAGATTAAAACAGAGAGATCAGCCATCACACGTCAGTGTCTTCAACACAATTCTGTTTTAAAGTTCAATATATTTTACTGGAATCACACCTGACTGTGAATCTCATCTTGCCCCTTTGCCCACACACTTTGTGTGCTGTAAACTGACCCAGCCTTTCCTTCTCCTGAGCTCTCTGTGCCAGGAAACAACTGTGCTCATCTGGTACAGGGATTCAGCTTCTGTATTTCTAGCTGATTGTGTAGGATGGGGTCGCCCTGAGAAAATGGGTTGTTCTGCTTTGCACCATATTCTGGAACTTTGCAGTTTTGTTTTCATCAGATAAAACTAGAAAAAAACCTGAATGTTTTGGTCTGCAAGTGGTGACTGGCAGGAGAAAGCTGTGGGTCCTGAGTGCCTGTGGATGTGAGAGGAGCAGAAAGATCTGGAATATGATATTCTGGCTGAGATACAGCAGGGTATTTAATCCATGTGATTTTAAATCATTCCAAGTAAGGGACCTGAACTTGGCTTTCACCCAGTCTAGGATATGTTTTATCTTTTATAGTGTCTTTCACACATTTTTGCCTGGCAATCAATATGTGCTATTGAAACAGAAATATTGCAGCTCTGGTGAAATGTACCCATGGCAGAAATGATTCTGTCAGTATTTTCTCCTTATTTGCCAGCAGTCCTTCAATCTGTTGGAGATTCCAGCTGCAGAAGCACTGATGAGACACTGCAGCCTGTGTCAGGCTGTGGCTGCAGCCTGTTTTACAAATTCAAAAGTCTCACAGTCAGTTTTGAATGCTTAAGGAGTGAGATAGACAACTAAAATATTGAGAATCCCAAAAGTTTAGGGATCTGTTTGCTAAGAGAGGGAGAGAGTGAATATCTGAATTCTTGTTGGAATAACAGTATGACAGGCTGAAACATTTTTCATGTAAATGCTGATATTTAAAATTTTTATTTAATATTCTACTTAAAAGGTAAGGTGTACTTCCAAGCTGGTAAGTGGTGCAGTTGTCTTAAGTGAAATATCACTAAGGGCATTTTAAACTTCATATGCAGTGCTTTCCTTCCCTTTTCTAGATGGGGAAAGTGTCGGTCCATGGAAATATATTCTGGCATTCCTTTTAATGTCTATGCACTTTTCAAGATCAGTTCACTCCTGTTCTGCATAGTGGGAATGCAGATCCAACCTAGAGCATGGCAGATCTAAATACAGGATATTTTCACTTTGCTTTTGGTTCAGTGTGCTTCTGAAAATTGTAGCCTTGGCTCTCATTGTGTCATTATCTGCTTGCAGTTTGTTGAACTTATTCTTCCTGGAGGTAGAGCCCTTCACATTCATCCACTTACTCAAAAGAAAGTCTTTTGAATAACTGGTTATCACTCTGTAGTCCATTACAGAATTCACTTTTCCCCACAATTGCCCTGCTGTTCATTTCCAGTGTAGCACTGGCCCAAATTACAGGTTTACCTTGCTTTTTATATGCAGAATATGAGTTGTGTATCAAATCCGTGTGAAATAGTCATGGATGTCATGAGTGTTAAGAGGGGTATTCAGGAGCCAGAAAATGTGAGGGGATTTGTTAATCAGGATGTAAAGAACACAAGTCCTAGAATGAGGATAGAAATAGAATTGCCTAAAACTCATATTTTTTGATGTATCTCCTCTGTTTTCATTGTTTTAGGTTTTTTTTAATCCTTGAAACTTGGAGGAGCCATTTTGTGTTATCGTTGGGTCATGTGCAAGGTTGAGACCTTTTAAACATTGTGTATTTGGAATCCAATTAGGTTAAATTCTTGTTAACATAATCAGTTCTGCTTTCACCTTTATCTTCTGCAAATCAGATGGAGTGGAAATAAATATTAATACAGTGAGACCAATGGCAGGTGCTTGGTGTTTGTATATACAACAAGCCTGTACATCACATTTAGGAATGTTTTATGTAAGTATAATAATATATATATAATAAATTTATTAAATAGAGTGGTTAGCAGCTATAAAGATAGAGTTTAGGAACACATAAGAAGAGAAAATAGAACTCTTCTCATAAGTCCATCCATCAAGATTGACCCTTTACCTTTGTCTTTTTTAAAACTGGACACCAGCTTTTACTGTGATATGAGAATTTATGCTCTTAGATCACATAATGTATTTCTCTGTCTTTCCCCCACTGTTGTCTTTTGTAAAATTAGATCACTTTGTTTTAAAAAAAAAAATCAATGGAAGGGAAGAAATGAAGTTCAGCTTATGAAAATTTTGTTTCGCACCATGAGAATGTTCATCCTTCTTAACTAATTAAAAGTTTGTTCTTGAATATGGAACATGAGTGACTGTAAGTGTTGGACTCATTCTGCCACACTGATTATGTGGAATATTGTTGGATAAGATGTCAGGAGACAGGGCTGCTGTGCCTTTTTGTAAGGGATAATGGAGACTAAAAAATTATAATAAGATAGCTTTATACAGAACATAATTTCAAGTTTAGGTATTGTGGCTATGTTACATTCTACAAATATTTTAAAGAATTTTTTTTTTATTTTACAAATATATTTTTAAATTGGAATGCCTATATTTAACACTCCTTTTGTATTCACAAAATATCCAAAAAGGATTAGGGTGTGATTGCCTGGAGGAGCTTTCTTTTTGCACACCTCACTGCATTGCACAGTTGTGCTCTTGGGACAGACAGGTCTTGGGATGATCCAGGGGTGTCACAAAAATGTGGAAACAACTTTGGATTTAATGTATATACAACTTGTGATAGATGTGAGCCCAGGAGGAAAAAAAAAGTTCTCTTATCCATAAGCTATAAATGCAAAATTTAATATTCTTAATTTATCTTATATAAAATATAATTTTTAATATATGCCACATAATGGATATTTAGCAGTTGTAAATTTCCCTTAGAACAAAGTTGCAAGGACACATAACTCTGGGAAACTCCCAATCCTTCCTGAAAAGCAGAAAAGGATTGTCATCTGGGCAGAAATCAAAGGGAAGTAGCTTTTGAGGATCCATGGTTTTTCCAGCACATCTCTTCTATAGAAACATCTTGGAAGAGTTATATATGTGAAGAGCAGGAATAAGAATTACTGCCCAAACTCCACTATGGAAGTGCAAGCATTATCAAAGTGATTCAACAGTTTCTGAGAGAGGGAGAGGCTCATTCCTCTGTTCCAAATAAAGTGTGTTCCTCAATTGTTCCCTCCATCACCTCCATCCGTTACTTGAGTGCTTTTAGAAAGATCCTAACCAAGAAATTCTCTGTTTGCCAAGCAACAAATTCATAGATAATAGTTTTCATTAACCTCTTTGTCTTTAATTCAAACTTTTTATTCATCAACAACTTCAAGCTTTTAAGAAGCAATTTATATTCTTTTCAATGCTGTCACATTTTCAAAAGTGACTTAGGAGCCCCAGGGCAAGATTTTTCCTGTTTTGATTTCAAAGAGAGACAAGTCTCTGGGCTTTTTGAAATTCTTGCTGTATCTTCAGGTGAAAAAGAACTTGGGAAACATTAATTTAAGTCTCTTTTTAAAAGTTAATGCAGAGGTCCGAAATCACTTGTTACTTTTCTAAAATGAAGCACAACCATCTTCTAATTATCTCATTTTGCTTATTAAGTATTTTCTTTTTTTTTTTTTTGTATAGGGAATATTTCAACAGAATGGCAATTGAAATGATTTAAAAAGTAGAATTTAAATTATGAATGATACTGTTAGGGAAGACAGCTATTTAAAATAGAAGACAGTTAGTGAAATGTTGTTGAAAGGGCAGTATCAACTGTGAAGGACTTCACAGAAATAATAATAGGACAAGTTTGTGTCAGGTAACAGAAGCCCAGAGGCAGAAACTGATATATTATAAAAGACAGAATTTATGGCTCATTAGATAAAGTCATAATTCAGCCCAGTGTTCAAACACATGATGCTGGTGGGGGAAAAGGCGTGTAATTAACCAGGCAGACAATTAAGAGAAAAGCCAGATCTGAAGTTGACTATGCCACTGGAAGCACTGGCTCCTTCTGTTCCATCTGGAGAGAATTGGGGTGTGTGAAAACCACAGGATGCACCAGCCACTCATTTCAGAACATGACAAAGAAACAGCCTGACAAAGGGTTGATGTTTCTGCATTTCTTCCAGAACTTTCTGCCTGGAATCCCATAAGGCCCTGTTGGGCCGGGTACTTTTTATTGTTGCACATTTATAAAATGCCTACAAAAGGAGTTCCTGTCTGAACAGAAAGGTGTTGAAGGGGGTGCAGCAGAGCAAGGGCAGAGCTGTGAAGGTGAGGCTGCAGAGAATCTCCTGTCACTCGTGTCACCAAGGAGGATGCCCTGCCTGCTCTGCCTTCTTCCACCCTCCAACACACACCTGGCTCCCAGAGCCCTGCCCACCCGCCCTCCTTGAACTCTGAGCCTTTGTCTGAGATATTTAGTCAGGAAAAGTGAGGAAAAATGCATTGTTCAACATAGGAAATCCTAGGAAAAAATCTGCTTTCTGGCTGTGTTGTGGTTTATCTTCTTTCTGCCAGAGTCGGGGTTAAATGCTCGAGTTGGTGTTTCTTGTTTGGATTCAGATGTTTATTAATTCTTATCTATGTTACAGTCTCACAAGCTGTGAGCTCTACAGCACTTCCAGCTACCAAACTAAAAATGGAGCCCTATCTCCCTCTCTACAGGGCCTTTTTAGGATAAACTGTCCAATTGAGAAATGACACCTAAATTATTTTTACTTTTAACCCAATAACCAACCATAGTCCGCAGTGTGGACTTTTCTATCCAATTAAAAAATACCATCCAAACCCATGGAGAAGAAGGTGAAAAAGAAGCACTGGCCTATGCCCTAAAACCTCCATCTTGCTTTATTTATATTACAGTATTCTAAACCCTTCAACTCTGAGTTTTGCACCCTGTGATCTCACACACTTCTATTCAAACTCCAAACCCACAACCCCAGGGCTATCACTCAATTTTGGGAGCCTTTTCCATGGCCTCAGGTCAGTGCAGGGTTTGCTTGGGGGTCAGTGCCTGTCAGCACAGAAAATCTGAAATTCTCAGTGCCCAGGGTTCCACTGTGGCTGCTGCACTTGCTATCAAGTATTCATTAATGCTGCAGCCTTACTCTTTGTCAGGCCTGTCATGTTTGTGCTTATTGCTGAGGTTATTTTTGAACATTAATTGGCAGTTTAAGTAACCTTGTCCAATGCTCTTTTGCTGCTTCTTTTCCCTCGGTTGCTTTTCTCTTCTCATTCTCTATACTTCTAATAAATATTTCAAATTTAGTTGTTGCTTTTTATTGCACTTTGGTCACAGAAGACAGAGAGCTTGGCTTAATCTGCACTCTGGAATGTAGATAAGCCAAAAAATAAAGAGGGAGCAGAGAATTCTTGGGTCAATGATTTTGGGAATAATGACATCAATACAATGATGCAAAAAGTCTTCTATAACTAACTTCAGTCAGTCTGCAGGAGTGCATTTTGATGTGGGATTGATATCCTTGTGTTATAATGCAGGATTTTCTGGGGTTGTCTGGTATTTGTCATATTCACATTCCAGGGGGATCACTTGTGAGCCAAGTGCAAGCACCTCATGGGTGACAGGTTGCATAGACAGAATTTTCTGTCATGCTTTTGTGGGAAGAGAGACCCAGACACTCCTTAGGTGTGAGGCAGAAACCTTGCCCTGAATTGGTCACAGCAAGCTGCCAAAAGGAAATTTGTGCTGTGAAATGGGGTAGGAAACTCTCTGGATATCATCATTATCAACTGCTGATAATGATGTGTTGAGATCACTGTTGTGGGTAATGGAAAGCTTGATGCAGTACAATTGTGTGTAGATGAACTCATGCTATGTAAATGTAAATAAACATTCATACTCTGACGTGAGTGATGGCTCTGTGTCAGAGCTGAAAGGGGGGAGTGATGAGGCTGCTTTGCCGTTGTGAACAAAGACTGGCAAAGGCTATGAAAATGAAGGCAAAAGCTCCAGGTGTGAAAATGGAAAATTGTTTAAGCATAAGACCAAAAAATAGCGAAATAGAGTAAAAACCAATTTTACTGCACAGGAGACATTTCAAAAATAATTGCTGCACTTCAGCATGATTAATGAAACCCCAGCATTCTGCAGGATAAGAAATGGTGCTGGAACAATGGGAGCTTATTTGACATATCATCATCTGAGACATGAAACAATGCCATGAGTAGAGTTGCATTAATTATAGGACTACATAGTTCCTATATGGATATTTCCTACCTAAATCCTTTAACCTAGCTTGAAAAAAAACCATTACTTAAAGAGCATTTATCAAATTCTCCAAGAAAAAAATACATAATTGTTGTAAGAGAAGGCCTTTTGTATTCTCTAGGATACAAAATCATTTTTGATTTGTTGTTGTTATTTGGTTGGATTTTGTGGGAGGTGTTCAGTTTTGTTTTGGGGGAGGTTGCTTGTTTTATTTTTTGGGGTTTTTTTGGGGGAGGGGGGAGATTTCTTTTGCTTTCAAATGCTAATTGGAAAAGTTTTATAAAAAGGGGTTTATATTTTTGGATACCTTCTGTTTGATACTATATCAACACTGTCAGGAATAAATATGAACATCTCTATAGGTGTAACCAAACCTTAAAAAGTTTGGGATGAAATGTGATATACTTGGGAATTTGTTAGGATGAGTTTGTGATCAGCCTCACACACAGAAGGATGGTTCTGCTTCTTCTATCTTTACTGTGTTTCTGATCTTTGTTTAATTGTTGTTAAATTCCAATTTTCTGGTACATAACTTATTATTCAGACTCGAAAATCTCGTTTGCCACCTAAACAACATGCTTTTGTACAGGATCACTTAATTTTGCTTAGAATTTATTGCAGTTCAGCTTTGGAGAAGGATGTTCATTAATCCCAACCCTCCAAAGGTAAAGGATGTGCTTCGTTCTACAGTGCCTACACCTGAGTGTGCAGCTGCATTGCTAAATCATGTTCATGTGGTCAGAGAGCAAGGAGACTTTGTCAAACATTGGACAAATTATTTCTGTTTGCTTGCAATTGCAGTTCTGCCATGTTTTCCTCTTCATTTTCATTCTGATCTTAGCAAGTTCTCTGGTTCAATATGTCACTGTCACCTGCAGTAGCAAGATTTCCTAGGCAGAGGTGCAAAATATTATAGAGATACTGCTGCAAACTGTGTTTTGAAAGTTGTGTGCAGGGCAACCAAACTATTTTTATTTCACAATTTCTTTGCTGATAGCTGCAATAATTTGATGGCATAATTGAGGAAAAAAGAGTCAGACAGCTTGAAATAATGTTAAACATTTTTAGCTCCTGCTGGGAGAGAAAAGAACAGTGGCATGCTAAGAAAAAAACCAAAAAATTCCATCAGCAGCATTATGTCTTCCAAGAGGAAAAATTCACTGAAGTGTAGAAGTTTGAAGGCAGTCTGCTGGTCTCGTGTGCTGAATTCCTGAAGCTCATGAGAGACCCAGAAGAGCAGAACACTCTGTTCATCCATGTCTGAAAAAGATCCTCCCTATCTGTGCTCCTTAACTGAAGAGTTTTGAGTACTGAACAGGTACTTGCAGAAAGCTGATTTCACATCACCCTCACACTGAGCTGCAGAGCATCACTTTTATAGGCACATCCTTTAAAAATGGGTTCAGGTGTAGTTTCTTGGTCTACCTGTAGAGATTGTAAGCTCTTTCTGCTTATATTTTAGTCATTCCACATTTTTCTCTGGAACAGTGCTCCAAGAGCAGAAATTCTCCCACTGGCAGTCATGGCCCACTGGGACAGCAAGTCCTACAGGTGTAAATCACTGCTGATAACCATTTGAAATATTTTACTCAAACTAAGCAACCCAAGTCACTTTACAAGGCTGCTCTAATGTAAATGTTTTCACACAAAGTTTGATTTTTTTGTTTTCTTACTTGATATGGTCAGGCATATTGTGAAGTTAACAGTTTTCTGACAGCCTTCATTTCTCAACCTCTCTATAGAAAGCTGTAACAGACTGTTAAATATCATCTTTTAGCTGATGTTTATTCAGTACTAAAGATGTCTATTATAGGCAGTGATTTTTTTTTTTTCTATAGAAGTACCATAAATCCTGTCTCATGTTTCTCTGTGTTGTATGGTTCTCTGGTCTCTTAAGAAGACAGTGGTAGAGAATATCCTAAATTCTCAAGTACATATTATCCCCTTACTTCATTTTTTGATCCAAGCATTAATTGGAAGGGCGCTGAAAATACTTAACTGAGTGAATAAAACCAGTAGTTGAATACAATTTTACAGTTATTATGCTCTAATAATTTCTTTCTTAAGCAACAAGGCGTGAATTATAAAATAGTAATTTATAGCTAACATGGTTTAAGCATGAGGCCAAAAGCCAAGTGTCATTGACAGTGCCATGGATGAATTATTACATCGTCAGTCAAACTCTGAAGCTGCTTGTGTGATCATAATCTGATTATTAAAAAGAATGAGAAGCATATTCATCAATGTGCTTAGTTTCTTTTTAAAGCATAATGCTTGTGGAAATACACATTCCATCACACCATCTTGCAATAGGGAAATAAAGGCAATTTTTATTCTGAAGATTAAATTACACAGTGCTTGAGGAAAGCATTAAGGAGTCCTTATTAATGCTTAAAATCTGCATATTTAGAAAAGGGTAAGCATCTTTATTCTAGGAACCTTTGATAAAAAAAAAACCTATGGTAAGAGGGTAAAGCTCTTGAAGTAGATCTCTGTTTTAGTCAAGACTAGTCATGAAACTAATTCTTAGTGTATGACTGATGCAGTTTTCCTTTTGTGACATGTTTGTTCCCGTATAGATTTCTCTGTCTTTATTTCAAGATAAATATCACAATTCTAGATTATTAATTTTAAGTAAGAATAAAATAGGAAGAAAAAAACCCTCATCCTTTTGACTTATCTGAATCTACTTGGGATAAAAAAGCATGTAAACTGACTTGATGCACTCTAAATTTGATCTGTGGTTATTGTAGAACCATAATAAACAATCTCCATCTTTCACTTAATCAATGCATTGCATAAAATACCTCTTTTTGATGTGGTGGTTTTTTCACAATGAAGTGATGAAACAGCCCCTCCATGTAAGAAATATAAATGTGTTAAGAATTAAAAATGTGTGCATTTCATAGCTTTCCAAAGGCTTGGTTTGGGCTCATATTTCTTCCTGTCTTGCTGGCAGTACCATCCTGAATAATAATAATAATAATAATAATAATAATAATAATAATAATAATAATAATAATAATAATAATAATAATAATA
>VZUI01044081.1:0-45615 GCA_013401135.1 Cettia cetti
AAGAAAGAAAGAAAGAAAGAAAGAAAGAAAGAAAGAAAGAAAGAAAGAAAGAAAGAAAGAAAGAAAGAAAGAAAGAAAGAGAAAGAAAAAGAAAAAAGCTAGCTAAGGTTCATAAGCCTAGACTTTTAGAAATGTTGTGTTTCATTTTTGGTGCTCAGCTACCAAATCTTAAATTTGACTCTGGAAAATGTTTATTTTATCAAAACTGTATGCAAAAAAATATTTACAGTATTTCTTTAGTTGTGTAACAACCCAAATTGTCCCTAAATACCAGGGCTTCACAGACAGCCAAACTGTGCCCATAGTACTCACGTATTTTGGCTGCAGGATGTCACTACTGGATTTCTAGGTTTTTGCATATTTCTGCAGATAGCTTAATTTAAATCTTGTCAGGAAGTTCATAATAGAACACAAAATAAAAGCTTGGTTTGTTTTGTCTTCTAAGCAATCTCAGAAAAGCATCACTAAACAAAAAGAACCAGAGAGTTTTGAATTCAGTGTCCCAGAGGAAGGAAAATGAGGTGTATAGGCATATCAAATCTCGGGTATACTATCATTGCTGAGTGACTCTTCCTGCAAGCATTAATTTGACTCAGAACTGTGAGTGATGCTGTTGTTCATGCTATTCATGTCTATCCAGAAAAAATTAAAAAGGAAAAAAATAAAGAATGAAAAAGTTAAAGAATAATACGGTGCAAAAGACACTCATCTTTGCAGAGTAGAAGATAATTGTTGACCTGAGTAGCCAGTATTGCTCATGTTTTCCAGGTAGACCTTTACCATTTGCCATCCTTTTGATTTTAAAGTTCACTGATTCCAACACCACTCTTGGTTGTGCTTCACTCTGCAATATGTCACATAATTTGAAGATTTTCAGCATATAATTAGCAGGTGACCTTTAAAGTTATCTCTAAAAGTGTTCTAATTTATTTTAATAGAAAAAATGCAATAGTGCATCCAAAAAGCCATCCATGCATCAAACCCTGTCATCTAAAGTAAATTCCAGTTCACCTTTAAGTATCAAAAGATTTAAACCTATTTACAGCTTGGATTTACTAATATTTAGAGAAAAAATATAGTTTAGCAAATCCTGTCTGAACTTAAAAATCATACAATACAATGTTTGTCTTCTAAATGTCATATTGAAGGAAGCTTCTCTGGTGGATGAGAGCACAGTATGATGGTCAAACCCATTTTCTTAAGAGTCCTTGAGAATCAAGATAGAAAAAGTGGTGCAGTAGATTCATTCCCATGTTTAAAGCACACATTTTTGTAAATGTTTGTCTTCCCTTTTACCACAACTTTTGACATGAGTACATGTCCTGAGGAATTATTTTTTTGGATTGCACTGTACATGTTCGCTTCATTATTTAAAATCCACAACATTATGAGGAGAATAAATTTGCTTCGAATATCTGTTTTTTCAGTAAGCGTTTGATTTTATGGATTTTTCATTTCAGCAAATTGTACTAATATAATGTATAAAAGTAATGTAATAACCAGTAGTTTCTGTTAAAAATATTTTTTAAAAAAATTGTACTAACATTTTCTTCCTCTTTTCATACTTACTGAGATAGCCATCATACAAATATAAATACTCAAAGACATGAACTTGTTTTTATAAACCATAAACAGCTCAGCAAACAGTTACATTTATTATGCCTACATCTTAATTATTAATGACCCAAAGCAAAAGGCTTAGGCTGAAAGACAATTTTTCATGTAAGACAGTTTATGTACTTTAAAAGTAGGGAAGATACAGGATGTTGTAAATCAGCACAGTGTTTGAAAATGAAGTTGTTTTTATAAATGTAGGTCCTGTGCCAGAGTAGAACAAAGAAAATTAAATTGTCCATGTCCCTTCTAATGCCACCTGGATCCCATATATTCTGGTTTTTTTGCACTTACCTGGATCTCAGATAAGAAGATGAGGCAGTTCTGTATAGTTGGGATGTAAAAAAAGTAGAGAACTACTCTAATCTGATCTAACTGCTACTGAAGACATTATACTTGTGTTATTTGGATAAGAAGCAAGATCCTACATTATTGGGAGGGCACCTTTGTTGGGTTTTGATTCCTTCAAACTTCTTCATTCTGAAAGACAGATTAAAAAGACATGATTGAAATATTGTCTGTGTATGATGTGAAGTAATTCCTTCAAAAACACTGGAAGTCCTAAGAGTTTGTGGAAAATATGAGCACATTCTCATTTATGAAAAAAGCCATAACTGTCTGACACTTCTTGCAAAATGGAGATAATAAGTATAACTCTTTCTAGATGATGATGATGAAGATTCTCTGTAATATCTTGATGTCTATGATGTACAATAGATAGAACCACCTATCACTATTATTTATTATCAAATTATCATCCTGCCTTATTGATCTGTTTGATAGGAGACATTCAGGAAAACAAATTTCCTGGACCTACTAACAACTAATAATGTACTAGTTGAGCATGCTATATAGATAAACACTAGCAAGGTTTCTACTGGGTTGTCTTCAACAGCTGTGCTCACTTTAAACATTGGGCTTTAGTAAATAATTAAGAAAAAGCAAGTATGTACCTACCACTTTGCTGTCTTAGCTGGATGGCTTGATGTAATATCAGCTTGTGCAAAATAAGAAAAATTATTTCAACACGGTACTCATTCAGGTAAAGTATATTCAAATACTTCATACTTAGACCAATCCTCCCACTATGCCAGTGATGCCACCTTTAATTTCCTTTCAGAGAACTGACATTTCTGGTTCACAAAGTGCTAAAGATACTCTCAGTTCTAAATAAGTTCTGAAATACATGAGACCAATATAAACAGTAAGAATAATACCTGTAAAAACAAATGAGAAGGAGTTTAATGAAAACTTCTGCATACATTTCAGCATCTAAGACTTCCTAGGAATTAAATTTACAAAACAAATGCTCTATACTCAGTTTTCAAAAGAGTTAATTATCAACTAGGAGACCAATGTCTCACCACATGCAAAATGCTAGGAAAGTTAGAAAAGAACATTTATGTTTTAGATTAAATATCATAGCTCATTATAATGTGGCTATAGTCTGTGGAAGTAACAACTTTCAGTGCTCTTTTTCAGCTATATAAATATCAGCTGCATTTTGCAGTTTTGGTCTTTTTTCTATTTAACAAAAAGAACAAATTTTATCAGAGCAATTCAGAAAGATATTTGAATTTTACTCCTTGCTGTATGTTTTCAACTTAAGACGTCAAGAACAGTAGTGCCAACTCAAACATGGAGGGCTGTTTAGTACAGAGTCTTGTATCTATAAGTAAGACTAATAATGGATACTGAATAAAAACTTTGAGTCTATTCCTTTTATACTCAAGACAACAATGGTTCAATATCTTCTTATGCTGATACATGCCTGCAGGCCATCATCTTTAGTTGACACCAGTGGTTCTTTAACCATGCATTTCTTAATTTTTTTTCTGAATCCATCTGTATTTTTCACCTTATCACCTTATTTTTCACCTCATCCTGTGGCAAGAAAATTCATAATTTAATTATGAATTGGACAGAAATAATTATTTTAATTGTATTAAAATTTTCAGCATCATGATATTTTTGATGCACTTAATACTGAACAGGAAATGGTGAATACATATTTTCTCTTCATTCTTCCATTTTATAGTCTCACATCTTTTTACTAAGTAGAAAAGCTCCAGTTTGACTTCCATTCACAGGAAAGCTTCTCAACATCTCATTTCAATAAGAGGTTGGTTATTTTAAGTTAAGCAAATTGCTTTTCAAAATAATTTCAGCCTGACTTCCTATGAGTTTGCATTTAACTTGCTTCTTCTTCATTCATTACTTTTTAAATACTAACACAACTAACACCATTTCTAAACAGTGTTCTCCTTTCTGGTATCATCTGTTAGAATGTCAAATAACTCCACCATTTGTTTCTTTACATTTTGGTTAAAATTTTATTTTTTTTTTCAGCGATACCAAGAACATGGAACAACTCATGTGTTAATTGTAACCAGCCTAAGTTTCAGCTGCCACTTAGAACGGCTTTGTAATTAGCATTCTCATTAATCTCACTGCTTTACTTGAAGGTAGACAAATCAGTGTGCATTTTTATATCTCTTTTCATCCAACCAAGATGATGAATTTTACACTTTACACTCACAATTGTTCAACAGCTACATATAGAACTGCACTGTTTAAAATAAAATCAAGGATTACCTCTGTTCTTACATATATTTTAAGTGTTTTCTCCTAGTAATTGCTTTTTGTTTTTCAAAAACATAGTCTGTGCACTATGCCTCTACATTATATTTATCTTGTCTACTTGGGTAAATGACCAAACTAAAGAACCAAGTTTACTTCTGCTATTCCTTTACAGCTTCACTAATTCCCCTTGACATTTTGAAGTCATAACTGTTTTATGAATCAAATTACTGGCTTTTAAAATCTCTGGACACTTCCTATTTGGTCCTGGAAGTTCAATTGATCTAAACCGGATGGTACAATTTGACAGTATAAACTTATTTACTTTAATTTGATAATCCTTTTTTTAGTATATATTGTTCACTAGAATGTTATAAAAAAAAGGAGCTATATGTTCATGTCAACTGACCTACAAGGTATATGGAGCTTACCCTGTGAGAGCAATCCCAGCCTGGATCACAGCATGCATAATTGCCTTGAAGGTCATCTTTCTGATGTATCTCCAGACAAAGCTGCCTTCTGGCATGTAAAGAACCTGGAAAGAGTACATCTAATGCCATGCTTCTCCACTCAATGAAATTCCCATGGGAGCTGGTTCAAAGGCCAGGGCAAGGAAAAGTAGCTTTTCAACCATGATGTCTAGGAGGAGACAAACATATTGTCATATTTCTAAAACACCAACCACTGAGTATCCATGTGGTAACAAAAAGGTTTTGAGTCTTTGTTCCTGTCTTTATTTAATACATTGCAAAATAATATAATTAGGCTATGAAAAGATCAAGTGCACATTTTTGATATTTCGCACAGCTCTTTGGAAGACCTTTATATATAGAGGGTCCAAAGATGTTCTCACTGTCTTGCAATCTGTCTTACAATCTATATTAAAATTTTACAAAATGCTCAAGAGTATTCTATGTTCAAATGTTGTTTTATGGGTGAAAGAAAGAGGAATTGTCTGGTCATCAGGAGAAACAGAAATTAAAAGTATAATTAATTTCTTCCTTTGAAAATTTTTAGACGCATGGAGTAGTTCCTACCATTCTTGTTCTAGCCAATAACATGTTGCAGCAAAGTGTTTTAAGAAAATGAGGGCAAAGGAATTTGCTTTCTGAGTGTTCTTCCTATTGTTATTACTATTACTATAAATTACTATCACTACTATTACTACTATTACTATTACTATTACTATTACTATTACTATTACTATTACTATTACTATTACTACTATTATTTGGATTACATCTTTTATTATTTCTTATGAGTTTCTGCATAGCCCTGGACAAGCTAAAGCATATGAGTCATGGTGCACACTTGATATTCAAACTCATATTTAAAATTGTATAGTTTCTCTTCCTAATTGACTACATTTTGTTCATACTTTCAAAAAGCAGCAGCTGCCCAGTGTTGCAAAGGCCTAATTTTGAAGCAGAGACATGCAGGCTGAGCATGGAATGCTGGTGTGGCAGTTTGGTGCTTCAGCCAGAATTCTAACTATTAACTGACAGCTAACGTGACTAGGAGTCCACCCCACATAAAAAGGGTCTTCTCATATTTTTTAGAGAAGCTAATTTAGTGTGTATGTGCGCGTCTTTAATGATTCTCTTCTGAAAAAGAAAGAACTTACGTTGGGTCAGACAGTGTGCAGACTGCACAAATGTATTATTTATGAGCAGTGCTCAGAATGGCTTTTGGGAAACACACAGGCAAACATGTTCCAGGCCCTTAGGAGCTTACATGTCTAATAGCAGACCTGACAAAACCAGTGGGAGCTGAAAACAATAGCTGGAGAAAAGAAATAGCAGACAAATATAGCTTTCAAGATCAAAGGTAAATTAGATAATTTATCATATGGGTCCTTTCAAAATAGTTCTTCATTCTGCTAGCAATCCATTCCAAGCCAGTGGCATTTCTTCCTGTTGCCAAAGCCCTTGGAACTACTTTCACAAACATCTCAGGTTTTCAGTCTCTTGCATGCACAAAGAGACTCCTCCCATACATGTCTCTCCCTGCTCCCCACCCCTCTCTGGACTACACCTCCCATGAAGATAAACTGCCTGTGCCTCTCAGGTTGTACTAAGAGCTGTATCCCATCAGCTAGAAAAAGAATGCTGCTCCGCAGAACGTTCATGCTGATCTCGGCCAGCTTGGATGTTCAAGGCCGCGTCAGGTCCAGTTGAACGTATCAGTGCCCATGGCAGGAGGGTTGGACTACATGATCTTTAAAAGACTCTTTCAACCCAAGCCATTCTATTATTAAAGATATGTCAAAAGGGTACATTACTTTTATTGCAGATTAATGAGGTTATGTCCCTTAATTGCTATGATGAAGGCTCAGGAAGGACAAACTCTCCGAGCTCTAATTTTCTACTAGAATTAATAATATTCTTAATCATAACTTAAACTGAGTGTCACCATTTCAATGGTAAAATTGTATAGATTGTTGGTAAAATTTTAAAATGTGTAGGCATGGTTTAGATGAACAAAAATACAGAATAATGTTTTCAAAATAAATAGTTAATATTTTATGGAAAATGATAAAGCCATGTCTAATATTAACCCTAGTGATGTGTCTTCAAATATTAGTGACCACTCAGAAGGCACACAATATCATCATAGCCCCATTAAGAACTTTACAATAAAAATGCTGTGCTCTTAAACTCCATAAACCATCTGAAAATCAAGGACACTCCTCCAGTAGTTCATCAACTGCTTCAACAACAGGCTTGAAGATATTTTAGAATTCAGCTACTGATTTCTATTAATAGTAATTAAATAACAGCAACATCCAAAACTGTTCTTCATCTTACCATCGCTTTTGGCGCAACACAAATTATTTATATTTTTTTAAATTTAGGCCTCAATAGGCCTTCTCTAGACATCCCCCATATAAAATTACATTAAGTATAGCTGTCTCTGTTGTGTTTTCTGGGAAATACTGCAATGGAGAAAAAGGCTATTGGTTTTGTACTGACAAATTATTGATCACATATGTTTTATGAATCACTTGACACTGTGGATTTTCACTGAGACCATTAAAGGAACAGCCTCAAGCCCTCTGTGTCCTGTATATACTGACACCATTCAAATTTATGTGCATGCCACTAATGACCACAAAGAGAAAACAAAATCTTAAAAAGACAATTTTGAAGCAGGTGATTTAAAAAAAGGAAATTAGAAAATAATTTTTAAATGCTTAAAAATATGCAAATGTATAACTAGTCATACAAAAAGAGAGAATAAGATGAGTATCCAGAATGTGCATAGCATTTCTAAACAGGTAGCTCAAGATTTAAGACAAGTGAAAAAGAAACCAGTGGCACTAATGTATCTTTTTTTTATTTCATCAGAAGCATTCTAATTTTCAAAATCTTTTTCTTGGATATGGGTAGGAATAGAAATAGTTGGATATGGATAGAAATAAGTTGCAGCTGTATCGTCACTGAAGAATTGGGCAGGTAGGCTGTTAAGCCCTCTCTCCTAAGGCTCAGGTCAGAAAAAACACAGAACTGATCCTTATTTATGCTCTTGTACTCCTGCAAACCCTTGACTGCCAAACAGCACAGAAAGACAGTCACTGGCTGCACCTGAGGTTCTCAATGTAAGGACACTGATATTCTGACTACAGCATGTGCAGGTTTATGAGGGACTTCCTTCACATTCTCCTCCATCTTCTCATTCAAACAGCTCTAAAAATTTAGCTTGTAATTCATGATATAGGACAATACCATGTGTCACACTGTCGTACTGTATAAACAATGAGCTTGAGTCTTCCTTTCATGAAGCCACATTTTCAGATGTTTATAACCTTGCCCAATTTTAATTGTTTATGCTGAATATTTCAGTGATGGGAAATTTTACCAAAACTATTCCAGTTATTTCTCACATCATTCAAGAAAGAAAGTGTTGCCAGTTTCTTCTAGGCAGTGAAGAAATATCTGAGGCTTAGTTCAGGAGGGGCAGCTGTGGAATTCAGGTAAAAGGAAGACAATGTAAGATAATTTTTTTTGTTGTTATCCTACTGACTGATTGCAAAAGATCTATCAATACCTATTTGCAGAGAAAGAAGCAATGACCTCACATGTGAGAGACAGTCACTTTACACTTTTGACATCTCTTTGAGATATACTGAAAAAGTACTCAGCTTTGCATCTCTTCAAAGTCTCACTTCATACAAAATCAGTAGCTTCCTTCTACTAACTCTCAGAACAGTCTACCTGCAAGAACAAAAAGGACTAAAATGAATATGGAGAAGACTGACAGCAACCAATCTGTAGGAAACTGTTGGTGCTTCTCCTGAGATTTCATTTCCTCTCTCCCTTTGGTGTTTTGACCTCTTGATCTAGAGAATCACTGTAAAAAGTGTTAGACTCAAAATAAGGAAGACCAGATATGATCAAAAGAAAAGGAACGATATTCAGCTACAGGTAGGGTCTTGGAGACTGATGGAGAAAGTATGATGTAGTTACATCATTTGTGCAGAAAGCTGAGTGATGGGAACAGAACAAGAAAAATATGTGGAAGGTTCAGAAGAAGATATTAGAAGGGAAATGGGGTCATGTGCAGAAAATGAAAGACAGAGCCAAAAGAAAAAAGAAAAGGTCAGAACCAGAGGGGACAGAAACCCCACGGAATAAGGAAATTATAGCAGTATAGTTCTATATTATAAAATAGAGAAATCATAGTTCTCTAGCATCTTTAGGAGTTTGGTATCCTCCTCCAGAAAGTCACCTAGCTAACAGAGTGGGGAGGGGCTACACAGCAAAGACTGGGAAGTATGCTGGAAAATAATTTGTGGAACTGGAGGACAACAAAATTAAGATGACCAAGAATTTTACTTGGTTATATGAACATGTTTGTTATGACTCAAGCTTCAAAAACTATCTTAAACTTTCTGCAACATTTTTTTGCCTAATATAGTCTTCTGGGGTTTTGCATATCTTTAACATGGCAAATTAATTTTATTTTCTGGGAAAGCAGATAGTATAACTTATTCTTTTTTCCTTTTGACTATGTCCACTCCCTCCTTTGAACAGTTCCTTGTACTAACTCCTTATAAGAAGATTTCACATAGTTCAAATTGGCTAAGACTCTTTAACATGGGTATGTTTAAAGCTTTATGTAAACCTACACTGTTTACAAAATTGATTAGAGACTTGGACACAATTATTGAAATTTGTTAAAAATTGAGAGTTATTTTACAGTGAAATTTTACTCTCACGATGTTTTTGAATTAGTAACAGGCTTCAAAAGAAATTACATGATATCACATGTACAAGATGACAAGCTTTGAGTAGAAATAGTTGTGTAGGAGGTGGTTCTCCTTTAAATGTGAATGTTCTAGTCTCACCCCACCAAAACTACAGAGTACTGGATAATTTTTTGTTATGTTCTGTAACATTCTTTCAAACTATACATATATACATATATATTTGAGAATCAGTTATCATACACAATTCTTAAGCAAATACTTATAACATCATCCTGCAAAGAGAAACTCTAAAAATTATTTAAAATCCATATGCTATGTAAAGAAATTTACCTGGAGGCATTCTTCTACCTTTTACTGAAAAGAGTCTATATGAAGGTGACGTGAAGGTGCTTATATCCTTCACATACTGGAAGCTTTAAGAAGGTCCAAAGCTATTTATAATTTCTAACTTTGCAGCCCTATTTTAGTGCTACTTCCTTTAACTTTTGTTCTGATTCCCAGGACTTTCAGAAAGTGAATAGACTACCCATGTGTAAGAGATTTTAGATAAGGCTGCAACTGCCTTCATTCTTAGCATTTTTTTTGGCTGTGTTTCCTGCTAATGTGATTTGAATAAGCCAATTACATTGAAATTTAGTCCACGCTCATGCAAATAAGTCCATGAGTGTGGATCTCTCTTTTCTGTCGATTTAAGCTGTGAGTATGACTGGTGTACATTTGGTTGTACAAGGGGTATGCACAGGATACTGGGGTCATATTTTGTTCTCTTTTCTGAGGTTTCATTTGCACTATATTAGAGGAAGATTTCAGGAAAAGGACATTCAGATAAATAAAGAAGGCATTTTAAAAGTATTGAAATGCTAAAAGTATAGGCTGGATTTCATTTTTGTGGTGCAGGCTGCAAACATGAAGTTTAAGCACACACTTAATATATGAGATCCTCTATAAAAAATGCCTGGGATATTATCACTGACAGCTTGATGAAAATATTCCCAAATGCCCATTGTGTAAAGTAAAACATTGATCAAAAGCACTACTGTAAGAATTATTTTAACTGTAAGATCTCTTTATCTGTAACATCATGTGCACAATAAAGCCTGATTCACACCAACCAAGAACTCCAGACAAAAATTATTTATTTTTCAAAGTCATAGAACTTCCTGATAATCTTTAAGTACTAGTGACCTTAAAACAGAATAATTTTTCAGCAAGCTTCTTCACACACTGGCACTGACATCAATTTTACTTTGTGTGTGTTGTTACACTTTCTTCACAGCTTCCTAGTGATTCCAGATGAAGTCAAACAATTGGGATTCAGTAAATTATAATCCAGGCAAAGAACAACAATCTCTGTTCTCACTGAAGGAGACATTCCTGAGACACCACTGTAGTGCTCTATGTGCAAATGCTGAATTCCACAACTAGTCTGTAAACAATAGAGATGTGGGCTAAATGGAGAGACTTGCCAAATTTGCTGAGGTAAGGGTTGCTAGAAACAAACAGGAGTAAATATAAATGCTCTGGTATGTGAACACCTACAACAACAATTATCCACTCCCTCCCAAGTTTAGCAGGTTGAGTTCCCACATTATAATGCTCTTAGTTTTGGGAGAAAGCCAGGTATCAAATTTTGTTCTAAAAAGAAAAGAAAGAGATCAAACCATTTACTGCCTGAGATACACTACTAAAAATTGTACAATGTCATTTTATGTAAAGATAGACAGACAAATGCTGCACACCACAAACCTGATCTCATCTTCTTTTCTTCCAAAGGCAAAGCATACAACTGCAACTACCTACACAGACATGCAGGGTGTTGGAATGAGCACTTTTGAGAGTAAAATTACGGCTACATTGGAAGAAGATATGAATTTTATTAAAAAAAAATTTTTTTGAGGAAACTGCAAAGAATCATTATACTAGAAAACTTTAGAAATAGCATATACACCAGGAAAATATATTTTTTAAAGTACAGTTATTTAACATCCAGTTATTTTAACATATCTAAATTACTGTAATAATGCACCCAAAATAAGATGACAGTAACATGAACTTCATGGTGTCAGGAGAAAATCAGTTCTTCTCCTATACCCTGTAAAATTAAAAAATTAGAGGAAAAAAATCAATAAACTCTTGAAACACTCAATTTTAATCCCTTAAAAATATGAACATCACTTTCCTTTATTTCTGAATGAAAACATATTCTAAACCTCCAACCTTGATGAAAATTCTTTTCAAATTTCCTTCTGGTAGTTATGAAGTACCCTAGAAAATGTGTGATTACAAAACAAGTCTGTTTTACATAGGAGGCTTTCTGACACCATAGTGACAGCAATAACACAAACCTCAAAGTAAGTAGATCATTGTTTATTTTCTCCCTCAGTTTCCTATTTCTGTTCCTTGTGGGAAATTTATGTCATTAAAGGCAGAGAAAGGCATAAGAGGCATAGAACACTAGTGGGAATTTTTAATGCATATCCTTTCAAAAAACATTAAAATTACTTTTTTTAAATTTTTTTTTTTTGCCTAAATTGCTTTATTATATTTATTTCTCTATCCAGTGGGGATTTTTTCCCCAGATTGCTAATTTTAAGTCTTTTCCACATGTTTTGTGATAGCAAAAAATCAAGATTTCAAGAGATCTAAACCCAGTGTCTGGGCTGTTACACACTAAGCCTTAAGCTCCTGGTGAGAGCTCACAGCACTTACACACAAATGCATGTCAGGAGTCCATCCAGCAAAATATCTGTCTATCCAAATAACTGTGACAAGCAACACTAGCCTTTGAATCAGGACTCTGCTTTCTGTTAAGTATATTTTTATGTGGTAGGAAAATAATCTGAAGATCTTAGGAAAAAGAAAAAAGACGCTACTGTACTCAGACCTCACAAGGAGATCAAGACCAAAGAAGACAACATTTGATCTTGCACATACTTTTCTTCAACTTCTCATGGCCTTCTGCTGCAGGAAGTACTCATATTCAAATCAGCAGGACTTCACACATGCTTAAAGACAGGCATGTGCACAATGGCTTTCTGAGCTTGAGGCCATCCTTTGAATTTCTATTAAATAAGAGAAGCTTCTAATCTGATGTTAAACAGTGACCCAGACCTCAAGAACTACTCAGCTTTTACTCAGTCAATGACTCTGACTGATGACCTTAGGGTCTAGCAAGCCTGATTTGCTCAAAAAAAACTTCATGTACAGTATGCCAAAGCTGGTATGTCACTAAGATGATGGCCCTGAAGGCAAGAGCAGTAAATCAGTTGCAGATTGGAGCCAGGTTCACTAATTTGACATACAAAAGCTGTTCCTAATATAAATGGCTGGGAAAAATGCACAGAGTATGACAGAACTAAATAAAGTTCTTCCTCAGTAAGTGCAACTCAAATTTATCAGTAATACAAGGTGGACAACACCTCCACTGTATTACAACTCAACTTAAAATACTCATCACCCACAAAATGACTAAACAGCATATCCCCTTCCCTTCCCTTCCCTTCCCTTCCCTTCCCTTCCCTTCCCTTCCCTTTTTTAAATAGTGATAAGAAAACTTTTTCCAGTAAGCAACTTGTTACTCATGTTTATGACTAAAAATATGCTTAATTAAACTCAATGTCAAGAATAACTAATTTTCTTTAGCACTTTGGAGACCAGAAAATATAATTCTATCAGGATATGAAATATACAATTATTTGTGTACATATTTGGTAAGACACCTTGTGCTCCCACCCACCTTTCTCCTCTCTTCTGCTATTAGTTTCAAAATCAATTTAAAGTGCTTTCTGCATCTGAATAAGTTGTACCAGAACTGTCATTTGAATAATGCATAGCTTCCTACTGAAACTAAAAATATTTATTTAAATCATGGAACAAAAAAACCCAAAAAAATATTTTAAGTGGGTGGAGGTTCTCCTGCAAATTGCTGGAACTGTTTTTTTACCCTGATATATATTTGCAGCTCTTTGGCCAATATTTTTCATTGCTAGCACTATACAGACATCTTAGCCTTCTCATGCCCCTACTTCCTAGAGCCATCCCACAATGGGAACACCTGCTCTGATTAGGCAGGCTCTGTTTTGAATTTATTCTCCAGTTCACTTCTACACAAGCAAGACAGCACTTCACAGCACTACTTAAACTCACGTGCATTCTGTGTGCCTATCACCTTCAATGAAACAAACAACAAAAGTACATAACAACACACCTCACTTGGATGTAGTAATTCTAAAACCTTAGGTGGGCCAGCCTGTAGAAAGGAAAAGAGGAAAAAAAAGGATACAAATATTTCATCTGTTCAGTTAAATCTCTGGGTTCTGAGAGGAGCGTTTCGTCTTGCTTATGTGGAAGAAACTGCAGCACTTGTAGTTTCAAATCATGAATTTAGAAAAGAAATCTGAAAATCTTGTACTAAAAAAAACCCACCCCAACTGAACAAAAAAGGACCCCCCTACATATCGTACATGACTAGGTCCAACCCCTTGGATCCTTTTTTCCTCCCCATTATTCCTGCTCTCCATGGGGATGCAGTGCCTGGGACCTCTCCCTTCTGTGGCTGATCTGCCAGGATTACTTTGCAAATGGAGGAGGATATAAGAGCACCACAAACACGTCTTCTCCGAAAATTTGAATAGACCCTGTGAGGCTTATTTCCCCATGAGTGAATTGCAATCAGATCTCAGTTTCATAATCCAAATAACAGCTTATATAACAGCCATGCACTCTGAGGTGGTGGACTTAGGTCTTACAGTAAGGGGACATGTAATATGTTATCTTATCAAGAGATTAGCACAGAAATTTCCCCCCCTTCCCCCACCCTTCATATGCAGTAAGATCTCAAACTATCAAAACCCTTCCATTGTTACAACTTCAAGCAACACAATCACTTCACATTTCTTAACTAATGAACTGTACCCCTCTCCTTCCTTCTCTCTCCGTCTTCTCAGACACGCAATGACATCAGGAGATTATGTTTAGTTTAAACAAGTCAGGGAGATACAAACATTCCTGAAAATATATTAATTCCTTCCTGCTCAACAGATTAGTAGCATTTGATTTGACATGAGTATAAGTTTAAACACTTCAAAGAATTTTTAAAGTAATACCTTCTATAAAAGGAACAAATAAAAAAATGTTCTTGCACATTCTGCATGACTAAACGATAGATTTTTTTTTCTTTTTCAGTATTCACAATCTGTTTTCATGCCTTGGTGCTAACAGTCGTGAACAAAAATCAACTCCAGCATTGTAGTATTAATGGGGAACAGTTTGGCCTCCACCTAACCCTGAAGATAATTATGCTAAAACAATAGTGATGAGCATTCAGCTAACTAGCTATAACAAGGAAAGACTGCTGCTGCCATTCATCAAAATGGCCATTTGGATAATGAGGAGAGATGGCTACTGACATATTTCAGCAGGGAAGGCCATCCTGCTGGGAGTTTCTTTCAAAATGCCAATTTTTATCCATTTAGAAAGCAAACATCATGGTCTCTTTGGTTTGTTGGGTGATCTAGGGAGCAGAGACATAAGTCATATAGTAGTGTCCAAGCTGGAATAAAGAGCTGGAAGGGACAGTGAAGGAGAAAAAAAATGCCATAGTGTACGTATCATTGTAATCTTCAGTCTCCTGAAAGGACTAATCCTAATTATGAGCAACAAGACTGCTGTCAGTCAGGAAGAGAAAATCTCTTGCTTTCTGTAAGAAGCTACTAATCTGATTATTGATTTACAATTCTGTTTATTAGTTAAAGAATGTGCATCTCAAGGAATCTGAATATCCTGACTGGACAGACAGTAAAACATAGGTTTAAAAGAAGTGTTTTGCTTTAACTAAATAAAATAATAGATAAACCATAGTTTACAAACATATTTAGACTAGCAACTATTGTTAATGAATGTTAACCAATATGTCTGGTTTTGTAAGTATTGTCTGATATGACAGTGACTTCATCACAGCAGATGTCACAGATGATTTTCTAAAAAAAACAACAAGAAAGAAGATAAAATAGTGATGGACTTTTCAAGTTAAAATTAGTACAAATGCATTGTACTGTCTTGTATTTCCTGTCTAAAGACAATTTCTCCTGCTTAATACTGGTATTTTCTGTGATGGTGAAGAAGTATATTTTAATTTGTCTGTGAAAAACTTGTTTAAAAAATAGTGGCTTTCATACAAAAAAAGGAAGTAAAGGAAACCTATGTCCCATTTTTCAGTGACTTGCCTGAAGAGGTGCTTTCCAGTACAACAAGTAAGGACTACACTCCAAATTTCTCCAGTGCTATCCGTTGTCATCTTCTGAAGATGGTAGAAATCTCAGCACAGCTTCAGCCACTCTGCTGCTAGGATGTCAGGATCCTCTCTTTCACTGGCTCGTCACATACTTACTTGAATATACTTATTTCCTTAGAAAGATCACTTAAAAATCCATCTATATGGCAAAGAAGATATTAAGATAATAGAAAACACCTAGAGAAGAAGGAAATTCTGTGGGATGTTTCTTAAAGAAAATGTGAGCCCAGTGAACCTAAACTCTATGAGTTTCTTCTACAGCCTTCAGAAGGTAAGAAGCTCCTCCATTGAAGTTATTCAGAGCAGGATTTTGGCAATTGTTTCTGGATGGATCTATCTTTCTCCACAGGCTGTATGAGACTTACAGAACTTGGCTTCAGTGGGTTAAAATTCATTTCTTGTGATAGTCTATATAACAAGTCCACTCAAAAATTACTGTGTTAAGAAAGCATCTATTCCCTTCCATTTCCAAAGCGTCAATTTCAAAAAAGCACTTTGGGATGCTAGAATTTATAGCTGAAAATTAGAAAACCTTCTGAGTGCAAAATTGCTTTTTGGATTTTGCTGGACCATGGTGTCAAAAAGGGTTTCTGTTCCTCACCTAGAATTCAAATAAGCACATGTTTTTTCAGTACAGATAAATCCAGTCATAGAATCATGGAATATCCTGAGTTGGAAGGGACCCAGAGGGATCATCAAAATTCGGATCCTGACCCTGCACAGGACCGTCTCAAGAATCACATCTTTTAAGCCATTATACTGTCAAGAAAGAGTATGACATGTAAACATATAAAACATATAAGGAGGGCTAATAATTTTAAAAGCTAAAAAACTTATCATACATATAACCATATTCAGTTGCATTAATTGGACTTTATTACAGAACTTTCTCTGCTTATGCTGAAGTCATTGCAAGAGACTGATCATAATGTAGTTGGTTTCTTTGAGGTGTTTGAAGTCAGGAGAGAACACCACAGCTTGCTGAGTACCATTAAACAACAGATTAATAATGTTATACCTTGGGTAAAAAGTGTTTATTAAAAACAGTTACAAACACACAGACTTCTTTTGGCACAGCATTGATATGTGCATTTCTAAGTTGATGAACTCTGCAAAAGACAAGCTGGTAAAAGTGTTTATATTGATCTATGATTTCTTAGTGCTATGTGAAAGAAGGAAAGATAATTTGCTTTTCTTTGTGCCATACACGATCATGACTAATTTGATACTAGAACTGGAATCAAAGGAGCTTAGTAAAAGGTTCCATATCTAATTCTTTCCCACGTTCAGTCTTACCTTGATCTCTGAAATGCTTTCATTCTCTCCTTAGGGCGTGAATACTTGCTATTTACATGTCTGTATTTTTGTAGGAGGGGCGAATTAGGGCAAAAATTCTCAACAGCAAGCTTCCACAGTGAAGATATATAATTTCTTCTTTCTAGCCATACAGAATTTCTAGGAAAACAAAATTCACTACAGCTGTGTGTAAGTGGTTGGAGAAGCACATATTGTCTCCAAACCCAGGCATGTAGCACAGTTTTGCTTTAATAAAGTTAATAAAATCTCTGATATTTGGAGCCAATTAACAGTAACTTTTCTACTGCAATCATGGCCTTTTGGATGTCATAATGTTCAAACACAAAACTAACAAGCCCCTCATATTTCTCTTTGCACTAATCACAAAAGAACGGGGTGGTGCCATGTTGGCAGCACTGCTGGATTGCACTGATCTCTGTAAATTTTGGCAAATAATGAATCAGCTTGGCCCCTCTGAAAATCTCATGTGAGGTTAGAGATATGCTATTAGTGTAGAGATAAAAAATACTGCTGTGGTGTTTACAGAAAGCCCTTGCTCAGATTATTCTATTTGAAGTTAATTAGAAGACTCCTCTGATCCTACTGGCATGGGCTCTCACAGCAAACACTTGACAGTTGTTATCACTAACACTGCAGAATGCAGCTATCCCTGGAGAACGCAAAGGCTTGTTTTAGGACCTATTCACTATCTCTGTTGATGCTCATTGCATATATGTCTCTTTTGCAAAGTCAGATCAAAATCATTGCCTCTAACTATTATGCAGACAAGCAAAGTTGTCAAGTACCTGCCAGTTTTCACAGTACAGTTTACATATCTGCTGGGCATTGTGGTTCCACACAGTGTTATTCATTTCTAGTATACCTTCTGAAACATTAGCCATGCTCAACACACTACTGCTTTGAAGAAAGCACCAACTCAAGAACAGAAAGAGACTATAGGTCAGTATGATTTTTTTTTTTATTCATTTTTATTTTGCTTTTTCTGTTTGCTTTCATTGCTCCCACAACCTCATTTATTAACTGTTTTCTGTCCACTTTGGTGATATTGAAGAACACCTAACTTTCACTTATACTGGTTTTCCAAACCAAAACCAGGTTGCATACACATACCTGCATCTCTCTGTCTCGCCTATATAAACACAGTAAAATATAATAAGCAAAGTTACCACATCTGGCACATGCGTGACAGACAGAAGGGGACAGTATCAAGATCTTCCATACCAGAGTGCAGGGGAAATGTATGTGCAAGGGAAATCTGAACGTGTTCTAAAGTAGAGGTGTTATCCTTTGGTTTTTCTTGTCTATGTATTTCGTTCAATACATTTTCTCAGTCATGCTGTTCCTGCTCAAAGCATTTCTCATCAAATGCTAAAACCCACCTTGCCCACTCAGGGGAAATCTCTAGCTACAGAGCTTCAACAGGAGATGCACACTTGATGCCACTTCCATTACTTCTGCAAGGATCGTGTAACATGAGATCGGGTTTGCATTCATTTTCTCATTTTCTTTACAATATTACAAGTTACAGCACGTTCCTTGTATATTTACTATATTGCTTTGCCCTTCAAATCAGCAGCTCTGTTGAATAAGGCCCTTTCTTTCTACAGTTTTGTCTTCTGTTCCTGAACTCAAAACAGACTTCTCAGTGGGCAGCATTAACCATGTTGTGGAATCCTGCTCTCAAGGCATTTTGCAAAACATAAACAGCAAAATCAAAGGGATCAGAGGCAGAAAAGAAAAGGATTTTCAGGTTTTGTAAGCTAGATATGGGGCTCTTACAGCTGCCAAGTTTGCATCATATGTATTCTGATTTTACGAAGTGAAAAACAGAGGTTGATTTCAGTGTTAATTCAGTATTTCCCTTTATAAGCCTAAGATTTATATTCAAGATGTTTTCTTTCTCTGACTTTACAAGAACATACTGTTAGGTTTCTTGTACACAAACCCCTCTTTCCTAAATTACTGTGCTCTGAGAGATCAAATATTATATCATGATATACATTTATTTTTCCACACCACCAAATATCTCTGAGGAACTAAACTGAGACTTCAGCCTGGCATTTGCATGTTAAAACAGAAGCAATAAAGTTAGTAACAAATCCTGTTAGCTATAGAGCCAAAATTTTTTCCCTGATTTTTATGAGCCAATTCAATTTGTGTCTCAGGTACACAGGCACACACGTGCAGGCATCTAGCATATGGTTTACTACTTCAGATAAAGCACTTGTAAAAATAAAATTTTATCTGCTATGATGTCAAAGTCTCAATATCTAATGTGATTGCTGATAAATAAGCAGCTTGCTTTATTGGTTCATCCTTGAATATACTGAGTGACTTTTTTTAAATTCAGAAATGTTGTGCATCTGCTTTCTAAAATTATCTTCTGCCTTGGTTTTCTCTATCACCAGTGATTTCTGGGAATATAGACCAGCACTATAATTTGCATCATGAAGCAAGAATGGACTTTTGGTTCAAAAATTCAAGTGGAATTTTGAAACTGGTCTAACACAACATGCAAATTCATGAAGCGTTCCACATTTTTTGACTGTGCCTAGGAAGGGGTGGGAAGTAGATAACTTTTAAGATTATTTCCAATTCAGGTAATTTTGTGATTCCATTCTGTGATTTTCCTATATAGCAAACATTTTAAAATTTTGATTTAAATTTTAGAAGTCTTTCTGGAAATAAGGAAGACCTTTCCACTTGTAGACTGTGTGGTCTACTTTCTAAAGTGCCATGTTAAGACAGACATCTGCTCATCTGGCTCTGGAGAGTTGAATGAGCAATGAGATACTTATAATGACTTATTTTGCTGGAAAATTAATTCAACAGGAAAGCAAACTTTTTATCCTGCAGTAGACTATTTTAACTGTTGAATAAAATTTTAAAACACTGATGTTTTTAAGACTAATGAGGGGTTTGCTTTCCCATGTATTTACACATCTGATTGCTGTTAAACTTACCATGTAATTAACTCGAAATAGTAATGAATAAAAAGCAAATATTTAATTTATACTTCTATTCATCATCATAAATGAAGTAGAGCTGTTGGTAAAACATATCTTCAACATATGCTTCAAGTTTATAGCAACACAGTAAAACTTATCCTCCTACCCAGAGGTTACCACTTTCTTGATAAATAAAAGTATGTTAAACTTTACAAGACAATCCTGTGAATTTGTAAGACAATCTTTTTAGTGTTCCTCATTAAACTATGTGTAATAGATAAACCCTGTTTAAACCAGAATTGAAAATACTCCACTTATCCACTTCTACTCTTACTCCCCATCTCTTTTTTGATTCTCTATGACAAATGAATATGCCCTTTGATTTCTAGTCTATAGGAAAGTATTTCATCATCTATCACTTCTTTTGCAGATGTTTCTTACATTTGGAAACATAATTGAGGATTAAAAAAAAAAGAATAAAAATATGAGTAAAAAAATTTGGTTAAAAAAAAAGTAAAACCATGACTGAATAAAACAAATTTTGTCCGACCACTGTGTTCCTGAGTCTGCAAGCAGACTAAAATGAAAGTTATGGGGAACTTTACTCATAGAATTAATTTTGGAGCTTTGTTATGATGATTTAGATGCCTCTACTGCTAATTACTTCACTAATTTTCTAGAATAAAGAAAAAAGAAGAGAAAAAGGTGCTTATTTTACAATTCTTAACTATTTTTAATTATTTGCTTGCTGACAAGATAGGAAACATCTTTTGCAATGGCTAATTTCAAAGCTTTTATGAAGTCATAATGGCATAGCTAACAGAGTTTTGTTCCTGTTTGTTCCAAGTGCACTGGTGCTCCCAGATGTGCATAAAGCTTATGAATCCTTCTATGAAGCCAGAAAAGGTGCATTAGACTTCTGTGCTGGTTTTGAAAGACTTGTTCTTTCACTAATTGGACTAGGACTTATATCAGACAAGATGTGCATGTCTATTGGAGACAGTCTACAGTCCAGCACTCTCTAGACTGAACACACTATCAAAAAATATGTGTGCCTTTTCACTGGACATCACATTAAAAACTCAAATATCCTGCTCTGATTTGATCCTTTTGGTCGCTTCTTTTTTTTTCTTTCTCTTTATTCAGTTCAGTGAAAACAAAAAACTTCATCACAGAAACCAAGGCAGCATTTCAACCACAGGACACACAGGGTCCCTCACACTCCACTGAGATGTCTAACTACTCTGTTTGTGCTGATTTGTACCCAATAGAGCATATAATCAACTTAACCTGTTGATTCCTCTGCTGAGACTGTTTTCCTGAATTGCAAGGAAAAAAAAGTCAAGGAAGAGAGAAGTAAGAAAAAATATTACACATAAAGAAAAAAATTAGATATTCATTGGAAATAATATAAAAGAGTCAAATTCAAAAATAGATTATAGAATGGCATCCTTTCTAATTGCTCAACTATTTTTTATCTCCTTTAAATTGGTGTGGATTCTGTTTAGGATCTAGAAATCCTAATTAGCTCCACCATAAATAAATGAAAACAACAAGAAAATTAAATGCAGTTCATTCTATATTTGATGTAAACCTTTCAAATTCCCTTCATGTTCCATAGGACAGCATGTATTATTCAAATACACATAAAGAATGGCATGAGGTACATAATAATAATAATGGGGAAAATGGGTAAAAAACAAGGGACTTAATAATCTTCAAACTGTTCTTCTAAAGCAGAGAATGTTTATTATATATTATTATATCTATTATGTGATGATTATTATTATATTTATTAAAATATAAATGTACTATTAAACTGTTGCAAAACTGACATTGATTTGTAATTCTGTGTCAAGTGTTGAGCTGTTTCAGGATACAAATGCAGGCACTTCTTTGCCAGTCCTACCTGCAAAACTCCATGTTAAGGTGATCCATGGGACAAATTTCCCAGACTAAACTGTGGGGAAGATGCTAGGGCTGCTGCTGCCAAATTCTCTTCAGTTTAGCAGAACAGAGTATGGTATGTAGGAAATCAGTTCCCGTTCATTCCCTTGCCAAAGGAGTTTTAAATTTCCATCCTACATGGATCATATGAGATTCATGTTTTGCTTAACAAAGCCACTTCAGTGACATTTAAAAACTGAGGTGATGCATATACCCAAGGATAGTAGTAACATAATATTATCTTATATGTGTCTTCATACTCAATAGTTAAAAAAAGTTCTTTTTCAAAGATGTCACTTTCATATTGCTGGACTAAGAACCAAAGCTATGCCCAAGATATTTTTCTAGTCAGTATCAGGACCAAAAGTAACACCCCAACACCTCTGCTGATCTGCTACACTGGGATTGGACAGACAGCCCTTTGAAAACCACCCCCTCTGGGCCCTGTCATGTGCACAAGACATTAGGTAACTAGTAATCAAAAGGTTTTAATGAGAGTAGTGAAGAATGAAAATTTCCTTTTGTGTTAGACTTCTGAATTTCAACAATTGTTTTCAAACTCTGAAAATATTTTTGTTTATTAATATTTAATATTTTCTTTTTGCTATGAAAATTTTTAAGTATACCCTTGTTGTTGTGCAATGTTTTGCTTTTTAATAGAAACTTAGACTTTTCTTAAAAAAAACCAAACTAAATATTTTGTTTCAAGAAGAGTGAAATGGAAATAGTTTTAGAGCTTCAATTGTCCATGCTTAGTTTTCAATGGAGATTCATGAAAAAGATAATCCCTTATTAACCTTCAGTTTATAGGGCTGAAATTTTGCTATTGCAAACACGGGCAGGAATCCTATTTTAGACAATAATCAAGATTTGCAAAGCCAGCTGAAGAATGTAAGTCTACACGTTTAGTGGAAGGTCTACAAGTTTGACGGAAGTCATGCAGCAAAATAGCTAAAACAGCTCTGGGCATTTCAGGAAACGTGTGTATATTTGAAAGCCAGAATTTTACCCATTGGGTGTAACTGAAAAATGGGCAATTCACCCTGAATACTGAATAATAAGGCAAATAGAGCAGTCAGAAAAGACAGAAAAATAAGAAAGCTACTTCAGATCCTATTTTAAAATAGATCGACAAAGATTTGATTTTTCAGATCTTAATCAGTGAACCAAAGAACTTAAAGAACATTTCTAATCACTCTTGAAAGTCAGAAAAGGAAAACAAAAATTCTCATCCCCAACCTCCAACAAATACGTTAATAATGCCCTTTTAAGAACAAACAGTAAAGTAAAAAAATATGAGAAACTCTTGAGGAAAAAAAATGATATAATGAAAACATCATAGAGTGTCACTTCTACTTCCTTCTGGAAAAATTGAGTTGGATCTTTTCTGACCTTGTTTGTCTGTTTGGTTTTTTTGCTACGGTTATGCCAAATTATCTGAAGGTCTTTTATAACAGCAGAGACCCTGAAGAGTTGTTAGTCAGAGATGCTGCAGAGGTGGCTGGATATTCACTGCTACAAATACAGCTCTCATCAAACTGTCATACCACCCTAGATTTTCAGTCCCCAGCACTGCATGAAAAGCATAAAATATTAGAAAAAAAGGCTAACCACAGTATAATAGACAAATTTTAGCATGTCTGCACTCACGCCTTTAATTTTGTGCTCTGTAAATTTTCGAAAGTCATCATGTACAATGTGGACAACTGGTTTTCATTGTCTAAATAATGGCTGAAAAAGGTGAAATTTCATTCTTTGCTACAATGACAGAGTCACAACATCACTGGTTGTTCATAAATCCATTAAGCTCCTACACAGAATCCTGCTCTGAAAAATACATCTCCTAAGTGTGACGGTCTGCATGTTTATACTCTCCCAGGTATCTCTGCCAGTTATATTACAGAATCAACACATTGAGAAACAGGAAAAGATTTTTAAATGGTTCCTATCTACGCAAAAGTCCTGTATGTCTTAAAGCACCTCATCAAACAACTGCTAAACAAACAATCTCTGCAAATTCTAGTGTTTGCATAGCAGGTCACTGCATTTTAGTACAATTCTCACAGCTCTGACGTGCACATCTCTGATATGCAGTCAGAGAAAGAAGTTCCCATAAGAGATTATCACAGGAAAGAGACTCATTCATGTATGCAATTGTTTGTTATCAATAGACAACATGTACTCTAATTTATTTTGACTTGTTGCATTTGATTCACTGCTTTTGCATATGTTTGCTTTAAACTGGATAATCAAATCTGGCTGTGTATGAGCTGAACTTTCTGCCTCTATGAAAGTGTGCATTGACCATTCAGTGGCACTTCTCCAAAGGGAAGTACACACCTTTCTCACCAACGTGACCCTTCCACCTTACTTTTCCTTTCTCAGAATAACAGACTGCAAATTTCTTCAGAAGGCTCAGCAAGCAATGCACCCTTCTCTAGTCAGACTAGAGAAAAAGATATTAGTACATCTCCTAGAGAAACATGGTGTATGCAATCATGTTCACAGGGCGTCTCCCCCTAGCTAGGTGGGAGATAAAGCAATACTGTTTGGAGGGTAAAGGTCTGAAGGCAAATTAGTTTCTTTCAGCTATGAAGATAAGTGACATGGGGAGGCTAAATGGATCAGAACTGCCAATAACTAGGCATGTTTGAGGAAAAGGCTCAGGTGCAAGACTAGCATTAAATACAGCAAAATCTTCATAAATGTCCTAATTGAGGTGTCTGTCCCAGCTGCTAAAGTTGGTGCTCAACAAGTCAGAGTTTTTGTAGGAAGCCACACCTCATTGCTGCCATTCCTCACAGAATCCCTGTGAGCTATTGGTTTGGTAACAATTGTAGAAGTAGAGTCTTATTTGTGGATTGGAAAACTATACCCCGGAAGGATGCACAACATATTAGTTGCAACAGAGAGACAAACCTCCTTTTTTCATACTGATTCAGGGAAAGTGGTGCAGAGGATGCTGCCTGGTGTCTAAAAATACTGTGACTGATGCAAAATATGGTCTCTTGAATATGCCATTTATTTTCTAAGGCTTTTTCAGGAAGTATTGAGGAAGAATCCGACCTGCATTCTTTCTGGGGCTCTGGCTGAAGGCTAGCAAGCCTGAGCATAGTCTCTATAATGGCAAGCTTAGTCATTAGGATGGAGTCAGCAGCAAAACCCTCTAAGCAGGTTCTGTAATCACATTTCAGGATCTGTATAGCAGTGGCTAAACCTGCTGCATGGTGGGGAGAGACTTCCTACCTTTCTCTGTGGGTCACCTTCGTCTTGGCTTTGCCTCGTCAGGGTGTGAAGAGCACAGACAACACAAATCACCAGCTGCAAGCCAGATGTCACTCAAGCAGCCTTTGATGTGAAAGTGTCACAAGACACAGCACATGCCTGTGAGGAATTAAACCTGCAGGGGTAGCAGGGTGGGTTAACTTAAACCATGCAGAGGGACCATCATGGTGGCTGTGATACCAATTCACACTCATTTTAAAGACACCTTGTCCCACTTTTCCTTCTCTGGAAGACAGGAATACTGGTAAAGGCTTCTGTATTCCTCACAGAACTATTGTTAGAAATGAATAATTTATGATATCACAGTGCACTGAAGAACTAACATTATGAAAGAACAAGGCATAATTTTAAGTGCATTTTTTTTGTATTATAATCTACATACATCCACACAGCACCATTACCAAGTATGTACATCCATTTGCCAACAAACAAGTTCTACTAAACAGGTTACCACTGTACCCTGGATGATACAGCATTCAGAAACCCCATGGAGATAGCAATTGCATAAATTCTATCAGAAGATGCTGCTGTGTTCCAAAGCATTATCAACTTCATCTGCCAAAGCTGGAAAAACATATGAAATGTAGAATTCTATTATTTTGTGTTTCTACATTTTCACTGAAAACAAGACTATTTCAATTTCTATTCCTGCAATAAATGTATGTGCAACAAATAAATGTTATTTTTGTATTACCCTTTATGATTCTTGATTATTTATTGAAACTAACTTTCAGAGGGGTTTTTTTTCTGTTAATTATTTCTTTTAACATTTTTGATTAATCCAGAAAATGTTTGGATGTTTTTTTGCTATCAGGCAGTGGTTGTTATGAAAGTAGGTGACTGGACTGGTGATAATTAATACCTAATACTTACAAAGCACTTTTCATCAATAGTTATTCTGATTTTTCCAGAATTATACCAAATTTTCTGTTATGCCCATTTTACATATGAACTGAAATATTTTTGAGGACTAAATGTAGGAGGAGAAGTAAATACTGTGTGTCTTAAATATCCTGCAGAAGTGTGAGCAGGTGAAAAAAAAAAAACAACAAAACCATCAAGCCACACTACAGATACTGTTCACCATTCCGTTCCATTGACTCAAATTTGAAATCCGAGACTTTCAAGAGTTCCTTTGCCATGAAAGAAAATGGCTTTTGTTTTTTTCCTTTGATAAATTTTTGAGGGAACATGCCTGTGTATATGATTATCAGTGGCACAAGTTTGCATTTGAACAACTTTGGGCTCCTCAGTCCTGGTTCAAGGTAGTGCTGTCCTGTGTGCACTCCACTGCCAGGGCTCCTGTGGCTGCCTACACCACTACTTACACAACAGGAACACCCATTTTTCAGTTTCGTGATTTTCATTAGACAACATGCTCTTGTCAGGTGGCAGTGTGTTTTGGCTCCTGCATACACAGCTGTTTTTACTACTCAGGGCATTTGAATGCTTACTCCACCCATTTGTTTAATGAGACTGTAATCAGCTTCAATTCCAATAGGTCATTAACACCTCACCCACAGCAATATGAAGCCAAAATTGGACAGGTTTGTTATGCCTGTTACAGCATGCAGTGGAGATACTTTCTGCAGGTTTTAAAATGTCTTTATTATAATTTGTCTTGGTAATAACTATGAGCCATCCTCCTTGCTACAGCAGCAACAAAAACTAATAACTCCTCTTGTTTTTTTCCGGCGTGATTATGAAGTGTATATATTTTCCTAACTTTTGAATTTCATTTCATAAATATATGCAAATAAAAGCACTATTGTGAATGAGTCTCAATATTTTGCTCCTTACAAGAGAAAAATGCAAAGGATTAATAAATATATAGGAACTACATCTGGCTTAGTGTGGCTAACTAAGCCCCACTTAGTATCCAGTGGAATAAAAGATATCATAAGTATCTATTCTTGTAATCATCTGACAGTACCTTCATTTCTGTGACAAATTACTGGGCTGGATGTAACCTGTGTAGCCTTTCTCTTGCTCTTAAAGGACAGGAAATAGTTGTTGCTTAATACCTGAATGCCACGTGCTAAATGCACCTTATTATAGCATGTTTCACCAGGAAATTGGCATTTCCAGAGTGGAGAGTGGGTATGTGAATGACACACCTTCATGCATTTCTGTTGTTTTCTTTTTTCCTTTCTGGGAATAAAGATAAGGCTATAAAGTATGATATCTGTTTATGCCTGAGACAAAAGGAGAGGAACATGACAGAGGCAAAAGGGCAGAACATGGAGAAGATCCCAAAAAGGGATCTGTGCAGTAAACTCAGAAATAACTGTTTCTTTACATAGCAAAAGTTCTAGTATATTTGCATTTACTTCAGCATATCTAAGCATTATGTTGTGAACTGTTGCTGTTACATGCTATACAGACAGAGTCTATAACCAAGGGTGAGTATTAGCAAGTGCTTTGAGTTTAACAATGGCCAGAGAAACAGCACTGCACGCTCCAAACCCAGGCCCATGCCCAGGAACCTCTCTCTCCGTATTTTACTGGCAGTTATACAATACCTGCATATATCTATACTCACAAAGTGACTAAGATCTGTAAATGAGGGATAAGAATGGGTTCTCTTTCAGTGAAATTTCATCCTGATTTTATATCTATTCACTTGCTTGATGTGGAATCAGAACTAGCTGAGAGAGAAAAAAATGAGCTGATTTCCAGCAACTGAGCATGTGACTCTTTTCCTCTAAGGAAAAAAACCAAATGTATGACTTAGATTGACATAAATGGTTTAAAAAGGTGATCAACATAATGCACAAAAGTTTGTTGGGTTTTTTGTTGGTATGTAGGGTGTAGAACAGCGATAAAGACATTCAATTGCAGTTTGGCCATTGTCAGTAAAACAAAATCTAGTATTAATTTTGTTCCTTATTTGAGTTACCTTAGTGAAAAGGCCAAGGACAGAAAATACGTGAATCTGGAAATCCACATCTCACCCCCAAATATCTCCTCTCTGTCACAGCTCAGCTGGTCTGCAGGAACATACAGAACTCTCTGACTTCTGTGACTAGGCCTGTAACTCACCTCAGTGCTCAGTCTCCATTGCTCTCACGTTAATTCTTTTCCCAAGTTCTAAATTTATTTCATAACAGGGACAAAGAATTATTCTTGGAAGTATAAAGAGGAAAGTAGGTCAAGACACAGACTTACTTTGATGATCTCCCTTTAGTACTTTTGTGTGGTTGTAATTGAACTGTCCTTTTTAAAAGGGTATCCTGTATTTTTATTTTTTAACTTTTTTTGGCAACAAGTCAGCTTGGAAATGAAATGCACTATGTCATTCAATTTTTCTTTGGTTTTGCAACTGTAATTAATTATTTTATTGCACTTCAGGTTCTTTGGAGCCCATAACAAATGGTGTATCCTTGGAATGGTGTATCCTTGTATCCTCCTCCTATAATGAGGAGGTAAATTGGGTAGAGTTCACTTAAATTCTGCTACATACATTGTAAAAACATATATAGACTTCAAGGTAATCATATAGCTAATTTTCATCAATGAAACATAAAATTGCCTGCCCAGCAGTAAGAAGCAGACTTCTCTATGCTCCTCACATACAAAAGCAAGCAAAATAAGTTATTAAAAACTATGGATTTGGAAGAATTGTGAGGATACAGGTCACGGAACTCCTTCAGAATATTTTCATCTGCAGATTCAGCAAAATGTCTTATAATTTTGACTGAGCTTTATAGACATTGTTACAGTAGAACAATCAATGTAATTAAAAAAGTCATCAGTGAAGAATCCACATCACCTTTAGCATTCTTTGCTTCCTTCTTGTAGACCTAAGGTTGTTTAATGGAATGATCTTAATTAGAAAAAAACCTCAAACTATTTACCAATTTAATTTGTTAATCCCATAATTAAAAAAAGAGAACATTGTGTTCTTATATTAATCATGTGAGGTTGGATACAATTTGTTGTTTCATGACTCTAGCTCCTTCAAGTTCCCAGACGGCACTTCAGAGAGAAAATCCAAGCCTTGAGTTTAGTACTTCAGCTGCCACAAAAATAAGTGTAGGTTATGTGACTCAAAAAGAAGATGTACTTTTTAAAAGATGCAGATACTTGTTGCACTGTTTGAAATGTCCTATTGGCAAGACTAGACTAGTTTAACCATACAGAGTGGCAATGGTCCAAAAGTACTAATCAGCAAAGGCAAAAAATTTGCTTAATTTGGGTGCAGATGGCTTGGGTTTATATGATGCTGCCAAGCTATTTTTATCATTGTAGTCTAGGTCTTGGCCAAAAGTTAGGAACAAAATCTAAGCACATATAAACTTCAAAGATCTTTTAGATTTGAGCTAAACCCAAACTTTGTTGACATTTCCATGTCTGGGTTCTGAAGCTATCAATTTTATGGTATTTTAAAATTGTTGCATAAGTTTGTGTCTGTAAATAGCACTAGGGAAAGTAAGCAAAAGTCCAGAGTGAAGCACCAGAATTTTTTGGAGCTCTAAGGATAATCTTAACAGATTTTTCCTGTTGTTCCAGGAAGAAAAAAAAAAAAAAAAAAAGAAAAAAAAAAAAAAGTGGGTTACTATATATCATTAAACAACAACCAGGTGTGATCCTAATTTCAGTGGAAGAATGATGGTTTATTTGTAGTGAAGTTCTGTCTCTTAGTTTAAAACTTCACTTAGAAATTACATTGATGGTTAGTCAGGAAGTGCCTTCGTTTATTTCAATGTAATGCTCAGGGTAATCTGTCTATTCACAACTGATTGATCCTGTTCAGTTTTGGAGCCTCTTCAATTGTATCTGTATAAAAAGTTTGAACATTTAAGTATCAGGCTTGCCTGTTTCTTGTGATATTGAGTTAATCTTGGACTGAAAAAGTACAGGATTGGCCCCCGGGCTAATTAGAAACTTAAAATTTCATAGTTCTCTAGGACATGAGACCCTGTGAAAAAAGTGCTCAGTGGATCAGGATGAGTCCTTTATTTTGAGGCAGGGAGGTATCTAACCAATAGGACATTGACTGTGACAGCTCAGCATGGCTGGGCAGTAGCTATGCCCTGAGAGAACTCCATGCACTTTTTATCAGGTAAGGCTGTTTTGTGAGAGAGAGTGAAGAAATGCATTAGAAAAAAATAATAAATGTTTTAAAATGTCCTGCTAAACTCCTGGTGACCACAAAATAATGGCAGTTGGACTAGTTAGTCAATGTAGGTCCCTTCCAATGGAAATATTCTATTCTGCTCTATTAACTAAAATCTAACTGTGATCCATAATGTACATGTACACCCATCTTGCTCTAACTGTTAACACATGAGCATATACATCTTCCATATGCATGCAATTTTGTGAATGGGAAAAGTGCAACTGTTAAGAGGTTTCTAGACATATAATAGGAAATGGCTTAAAAAAGCATAAAATTGAAAGTTGCAAAATTTTGTGTCAGATGCACAAGTTAGAAGGTCTCATGAGATGCTTACGAATATATAGTATGCATAAATAACAGGTTAAGGTCCAGAACTTGTTCAGATGGGTTTTCCTCTCCTTAACAGAATCTTATTACATGAATAAGTGCTGGAGTCACTAGGGCTATTTGAATCTTTTATGGTTTTATACCATATGATAATGGAACTACCAGCATGCTTCACAGCACCACTTTCATCCTGTTCATTGTCTATATATATATTGTTGTCCAGTACAAAGATATCAAAGTTTTGCCCTTTTGACATACCCTTTTTTAAAATGATGAGACACTTCCAGAGGAAAAAGACAACTCACTTTGAATTAAGATAATAGAATATGACTCCCATTATAGGAATAACCTCTTTCATCCTTCTTGTGATCTTGTGATCACAGGGTAGAGCGATGATGACAGGGGAGGGAATACACAGAGATTGCACTCATGTGGGAGAAACACATGTCGAAAGACCTTCTCTAAATAGTGCTCCAGTATCTCTACAGAGAGCACAGCTCATTCAGAATGCAAATCTATATATCTATAATATCTGTCGGCACTTGTCTGAGAAAGGAGCAAAGTGTTTATTTTTTTTTTTCTCTACTCTGAGGAGTCATTTATAACAACAATATTCATTCTGTCTAAGCAGTCTCTGGCACCAGAGTATGCATATCAGCAACTGTAATATAGTCATTCACTATTGGCACTTCAGGCCAATAAAGTTTATTTCACTTGGAGTGCTGACATGGCTGTCTGCAAACAAGGCTCTGAGAACTGAGGCAGCTGGAATGTCATTAAAGAATATTGACTCTCTCTCTTCTTTTTTAACTGTTTCCTTTTGGTGGAACTTTAGTGTATTTAAGAATGCTAGTTGCCTCCCAAAACATGAAAACAAAACAGGTAAAATCTATTTTTATATGTTCCTTCATGTATATTGCAAGTAACATAAATTAGTGAGGGAGATTAAACCATGAAACAGATTTGGGGAAGAACATAAATGTGCCCAGATGTGCCCATATGGTTACATCAGAGATTTCATGAGGGTTTTTTGTGAATTTAAAACTGGCTGTGTAGGGAGGGGCTGATTATTAATAATTTAGCACTTTTGGCAGGATCAATATAACTAATTTGTTATGTCTGCAGAGCTAATTCCTATTCCTTTGTGAAATGAAGCCTTGAAAAATTGAAGTAGCAATTTAAAAGGAAAAGCATTTATATGGATTAAGAGGAATTGATTGATTCAGGTTTAGTCTTAAAAAGAAATAATAACCTAAAATTAAGGTGTTCTTTTACACTTGTATGTGCAACTTGAAGAACTTGATACTTCACTGTTTTACTGCTAGGAGGGGTTTCTGAAAATCAAACTTCACAAATGCTGCGCATTTCAGTTATTTAAAAAACAGTCTTGCAGTAGCAATACCCCTCTGGTTTGGTTCTGCAACAGCTCATAGGAATTCCAAACACTCCCAGGCCTTATTAAAGGCTAAAGGAATGTAGGAAACTGAGTTCTAGCAAAAAGGGAGGGAGTTTGAAAGAAACTCCTTTTCTTTACTGAACTATTCAAGTAATTAAACAAAGTTTATGCCACAGTAATAGTGTGTGTCCTCCATGGAGGTTTCTGTGCTGGCTCAAACTCAATAGGGAGAGCCTTGAAGACTAAATGTCACAGATAAAGTTTCATAAGGGCAGAAAGCTGCCACACCCTCTCACTTAGGGAGAGGTGAAGGATCAGATCTATGTCTTGGAAATACCAGACCCTGCTACCAGTGATATTCCTATCCGTCTGCTCCATCTACTCAATCTGCTCCATCTACCGCCTGAAGCACTCACCTCTGCTCAGCTCAGTCTTTGTTGAGAACCTTCCCCGACTGACAACCTGCGCATCAGCAGTCCTGTCTCTGGTGACAGCCATCACAGCCACAGGGCAGGACAGGTGTCATGCTCCTTCTCATTGATCCCCATTTTCGTGACCTTTGAATTAGCATTTGATACCTCCAGGTCATTCCCTCTGGGACAGAATGCCTGTCTCCCTGCTATTATTGTGGATGCATCTGCTACATAGTAATGGGCAAACACCTCTCTACAGCATGGATTAAAAGGAAAGACAGAAATAGTATATTTTATGAAGAATGAGAACAAAACACAACAAAAAGAAGATATGGAACTATTGGATCACATTCAAAAGGAAATTTCCAAGAGAAGTTAATGGTGAAATTAACCTCTTGTAATATTTACAGCTATTAAGTACAGAACAGAATAGTACATTTGGCTCAAGGAAATAGAAAAGAATTATTACCCAAATGAGTGTCCTACAGTGGGCTCTATTTCGTACAAAGGAAAACAAAACTGAAAAATTCTTGAAAAACCTTTAAGTAGCTATACTGTACAATGCAGCAGAATTAACACTTAACACAGCTTGAAGAAATGCCAGTAAGGACTTGAACTTCTTGGAGTAAACTGTATTATCTTGCCATAATTAAAACACATGCATACAATTTAAGTCATCAGGCACTGGTAAAGGACTGTGAAGCACAAAAAGTTTCAATGGTTCAATGTTAACACCTGAACACTGGAAGGAAGGATGCACTAGGAGAAGTCTCTGTTAAAATGTTTAGCAATTTTTAGTTTTGTTTTTTCAGGAGGTCGGTTTCTGGGGGTGGGGGAGATGGTTGTAATTTTTTGTGTTAATAATTGGCAGATTTGTAGAGAAGATTGGACATTCGGGCCCTTTTCTAATGTTTTATACTCTTCATTTACTTGCAAGTATATCACTAGCACAAACATGTGCATATATACCTGTCCTTAAAAGCAGTAAAGCCTATTATAGCTCAACATCTGCTGGCTTTGGATTATGAAATGTGCAGAAAAACACTCTGTAGATTGGGACAGCTGTGTTCTTTTTCATGCAAAAGTAGTAACTAAGTAAGCTACTAGAAAAAAATGGAATAGCTTCTGCAAAATAAAGCCATTTTCGTAGTATACAAAGTAATATAATTTCTAATTGCTGTGATAGTGGGTTTAATAGATTTCCTAAACAAAGAAAACAAATGAAAAGAACTCTTTATAATACTGCAAAATAATCTGGTTTTATGCAAGGATAACCATGATTCTTGGATTATTAATAAGAAAAAAAATGCATACATATGCACTTAATTTACTCCTTTAAGTACATGTGTTAGATGTACAAGCATTCTGCTTTTCACATACACCTTGACATTGTATAAAATTGTTTAAACAATAACACTGGGCAAGACAATAGGGAGTCTAGGCCTTGTATGCACAGTGGAGAACAATGATTTCAAATTTAGGATAAGGGTAAATGAAAAGCCTTTCTTTGACAGAAGTAAGGGAGAGGATGTTGATGGAGAATCCTGTCCAATGTAATCTGTGACTGAATAAACATCAACTATCAGAAATGCTAATTATAATAGAATTTTCTTTTCTTCAACATTACTTTAGAGGTTTTCTTATATGGTCCCTGAATATTCTGTGTCATTCATGGCTCACAATGTTTGTTTAAAATCTTAAATTATTAAATAAAGAGATTGCCAGGAAAAATGTGGCAGCCTTCTAGACAGGGTTAAAATTCAGAGTTAATTTTGCTTGTTACTTAAATTCCAGAATCACGCTTACATTTCAGACAGTTAATCCTGAAGTCGCAACACACTTTCACAATTTTCTTCTGTGTCCATTGCAAAAGTAAAATATAATAACTTCAGCCATCAAAACATTTGCCTAGATTTTTTTCTTACATCTGAAGCACAGAGTAGCAAATTAAGACTGTGATTGTCAGGCCAAACAAAAAGACAAATTCCATGCTGGGTTCTTCTCAACAGTACTCCATTAGCAGTTTTTCTCCTAATTAAAAGGCCTCAGCTGACCTAGTACTTCAAGAACACCACCATGGAGATTTAAAATTTTTAGAAAACTTAGTTACAGAAAATAAACTTACCAGAAGAAACATATTGATTGCTAACAGAAGCTAATCCCATCCCAAAATCCTTGTGTTCGAAACAGAGAAAACTAAAAGACTGAAATAAGCCTACTGGTAAAATTATTTCTGGCTACTTCTAAAATAAAATGCAACATTCAGAGTGGTGAAAATATCATAAAAAGCTTCTTCAAGACTTTCCAATGGCTGTTGTTTGTTAATAGCAAAAAAGCCTAATTGCATGATGTCCCAAATTCCTGGTAAATTCAGGCTTTTGTTTGTTTTTCTATTGAATGTAACAGAAAAAACTCTGGATTGTAGCGGTTCTAGAAAACTTTGCTTTGACTGATCTAGTCTACATATATAATTAGAAAAGTCAATATGAGTCTATGGGGTTTTTTATGCAGTACACTGAAAATGGGCATACCCAAATTACAAAAGCTGCTGAAAATATTATATGTGCATATACTCATGAAGGGTGTAAATAATTATTTTCCCGTTGTAAATAATTCTTTTTTTCCTTGAAAATACATTACTATTTTAGTTTGCTCAGAAGTTTTCACAAGGTTCCTTGAAAGGAAAATTACTCAATAAAGAGAAACTACAAATGCTTGAGGATGAGCTATGAAGTGTATATTTTAGAAGTGCAAGTTCTGTATGACTTCGTTGTATTGTAGTTCTCTTCTGGTAGCTCATTCATATCCTTTAGATAAGTAGTAACTCCCAAGTCTGTCTATAACTAGAAGACGAAAGTGCTTCTCTCATGACTACACCCCATAATATAACAGAAGTGAGTGCAGGTAGCTGTGAGAGGCTGGAGAGAGAAAACTCTGTAAACCCTGGAAACAGAGCAACCAGGGCCTTGCAGAGCTGCTGTTATCTCTTACCTGTGAACTATTTCTGGGGTCCAGTTCCTCTTGGTTGTGGATACACCTCTTGGGACTGAGATACATTAAGAATTTCCTGTGCAGCTCATAGGACAAGTCAAGTTGCACACTCTTCTCAAAAGAATCCCCGTGTAACCCCAAATTCTTTTTAAGTTGTGTTTCATTTTACCTCTTAGGAAAGACCAAGAATAGACTGTTAGCCAATTTTTCTTTGTACTCTGCGGTGTGAGCAATTATGTTGAGGCACAATGTATTTATCCTGGTAGAAAAAAGAAGTTACTAATTACCTGAAAGACTTAATTGCGCTTCTTTTAAATCAATATAAAACATTTAAATTATTTCTATTATCTCTACTTCACAGAATCCTTTCTTTTCAGTCTATTTTGCTAGCTTTTTCAATTAGTGTAAGAGATCAGATCAATAGATCAGTTTCCATAAATAGAATCAGCAAAGCAGGGCCTTCTGAATTACACTACTGATTGAAGAACAGCTCTTTTCAGCTCATTAGACCAATTATAGAAAATTTTATTTGATTCACTGGCTTTATAAATTTTTTCTCAGATGAAAGAATTTTCCTCTATCAAATTTAGTTTAATAAGAGGTTATTTAGAGATAAGTAAAGAAACAATCTTCAGCTTTCCACCAGAGACTGATAAGCTAATTTGTCTCACTTAGCTCTAAGAGTGCTGAGAATATCTTTACATTTTCTAAGGCTCTGGATTGTGCCATAAAAGCAAAGTCCTATGCTGGGTGAAACTCCAGCACTGAGCTCTAAGGCACTACAGAAAACACACTGTAAAGGGGAAATAAGAGAGTAATACCTCTACTCCTTGACCCTTCATGCCTTTAGATCCATTGCTTCCTGATAAGGAAGGAAGCTGACTACTATATCCAGGAACACTGGCCAATCACTGTCCATTCATTCCTTGTCCTGTAAATCTGGGTGAGGAATGAGAAGATGCTAGTCCTACACACTGTAGTTAATTTTGCTTTTTGCCCATTGTAGTTTTATTGCTTTAGTAACTTGCAAATCATTTCATGTCCTACAGCTATCCCACACAGTATGGTATGTAATGCATCCACAAGGAAGGAATATTTTTCACCATAAAATGATTGTTCTCCATAGAAATCTCCATTTGTAAAAATACCCTACTCAGGGAGGATACATAATTTGTGAAAGGAAGCCTTTTTCAGTAATAGTACCTCAGAAAATGGCTCTAATTGTCTTGAAGGCACATCATTTAATCTAACTAACTGTTGCTGCAGAGCTGTAGAACAGCAAGTATTTCTGGGTAACTTGACCAGAGGGAAAACAATTAGGCTACATTACTCAACTGTAGTAATATGTTTTCTTGGCAGTAGACCTTCCTCTGTGGTTACTGACACATATAATGTACCCTCTTTAAGCACTAGAGGCTGGAAAAACAAACAATTCAGAAGTGTACTGCACTAAGTCCCACACTCTGAATACATGTTCAAAAAACTGTATTTCAGTTGTGGATTCATAAGCTTGCTTTACCTCATTTCACATGTACTCAGACCTGCTGGTTCAGACACTATTTTATGTTAAGAGAGATTTTGGTTAAATTTTCAAAGCTCACCTAAATCATTACTGAATTTGCCCTAATTTATTGGCAAAATGATGAGAAGAGAAGCAGTGAGAAAACATGACAAAAAGACTAGTGAGTGGTTATACCAAGCACACACACTCGTATCTCATAAATCCTTCTTGTATGCCTAAATGCACATGAAATGCTGTTAGAACTTTATTAAGACTGAAACATCTATTGCTCAGAGTTTAGAATAAACACCTTTAAGATTAACTACTCAACTCTAATTCTACCTTTTTTTATATTTACATTAAAAATTAATTTTAATTAAATTACTACATGCTTTTATTTTTAAGGGCATTTTATTGCTTAATATATATAATAGAAGATGGTTACTCATTTGAGAAAATGTCTAGAATTGTGGTTTGGTCCAACCAATGTAGTTATCTGTAGTTAACTTCTTATGCTGTTCAATAGTAGAGATTAGTACTTGATCATGTCACAAATATTCCTAAATTTGCTTCTATAGTACCACTGTTAACCAAGGCCATTTTAACCTCCAATTTTCAAGTGCCAGACAGGGTAGAGGAAAAAGGTTCAAAGGTCATAAGATCCACGGTAGTTTCAGGTTCCAGGTTGAGACATTTGTTCAATTTTCCCAAGAAGCTGACTTTATACAGCCCTTCATGTTTTTCAAGTTCAGGTTCCAGTAAGTTTAGTTGTAGTTCTGAGTGTAGAGAATTTCTCATAGATCCTTATATCTCATGCTGAACACATAAAACACGAGGACATGCAATTAGTGATGACACTAGAAAAGTTTGCGTTGCATGACTAATTTAGAATCATACAGAAGGGAAAAATGAGAGAAGTTATTAAATTCCTCAGAACCATATTCAAAAATCTGGATCATGAAATCCTCACTTTTCTGTTTGATGTCCCATTTGAGTAACAAGCGAACTTTTAATAATAAGACCTGAGTCACTCTTCGAATATGCCTCTTATGCACTAAATGCATGAGGATTCCTGCGGAAATGATCACATCACTAAAGACTGTTGCATAATGCTTATATATAAGCAGTCTGAATTAATATTACCCTAACAGTTTTATCTTGGAATTTTGTAACTTCTGAATACTTTAAGTTTTTGGGTTTGTTTTACGTAGATATGTATCCATGTATATGTTTTGTGTGTGTATAAGTGACTTTGTGACTTCCTTTCAGCAGCAACCTGAAAACAGAGACACTCCTTTAGGCATCACAGTGCCTCCCCATGTGCATGGATTGTGGACTGGAGCTAAAGGAGTAACTAAAACATTGCAGTTGCAGCTTTTTAGGCTCTGTGCACAAGAAATAAGTGTAAATGTCACCAACATAAGTACTTCTACTAGAAGAAAAAAGAAGAAATTTGCTAATAGAAGAAATTTGGAATTAAAATCAAGGGTCCATCCTGGACTCTATCAGGAGCTTCTGTTCACTCCAGCCATGAGTCATCTTTTTGGCCCCCTCCAAGCATCGTATTGCCATTTCACTATCCCTGTTTCTTGTTCCTTCCTGTTTTCCTCTTTACCCTTAGACCTAACACAGCTCATCTACAGCTTCCTTGAGTCTTTTGAAACTGCTAAAACAAAATTAACAATCAAAACTCTTCTGTACTTTTCCTACAACCTCCTTTTCACAGGCTGGTTTTAGAGTCTGTTCACACAATACCTTATCTCTTACATTCTACCTAAGTTTTCTAAGCCATCCTTCTTCCAGCTTGCTGTATCATGTGGCAGCTTTATTCTTTGCCTCAGAAATCTGTCTAATCATTCTTTCCTCATCATTCTTTTTCAGCAAACCAGATACCATTTTCTCCACTGCTTCCTTGATTCATGCTATTTTTCTTGTCAGACCAACCTAGATTTTGTCTCTTCACCAGCTTTTGGATGCAATCGCCCACTCACCAGACTCCAGTCTCATCCTTCACTGCAACCTTCATGTAGTTTTGTTTCCCTCAGGCATCCAGTCTCATGCTTGAACAGTCCAATTTTCTGTTTTCCAACAGTCTATCCCTTTTCTCCTCCTCCCCAATCCTATTGTTGCTTTCATTAATGCAATCTTATTCCTCCCTCATTCTTCTGTCTTGTGTTTTCCTTTATACTCCTTGGAGAAGAGCCTGAGAGAGGGCCAGGGGCAGATAAATCAGACTACACAGGATGGGCAGGTTCCCTGACTGTGGTTGTGGTGGTAGGCTCAGTATTCCTGCTAAGACATTCACGTAGGTAAGATCATACACGGGTATTCTGGAGAATAAGTCAAAGTAGGCCCTACAGAACAGAGATGCAGGAGGAAGGAGTACTGTCAACACATAAATGTGCTTATGTGGTGAACAGCCTGGTACAAGGTCAACAGTCTTGTAAAAAAAAAAAAAAAGTTAAAAAAAAGTGTTAAAAAAAAAAAGGGAGGAAAAAGACAACAGATTTATGAATCATTGGCTCCTCCTGTGCTGTATGACAGATTAAGTATGTAGAAAGTCAAATGAGGTTGCAAGTACAATGTAACATGTAAGCATCTTAACATCTATAAAAAATGGAGGTAAAAAAGCTTGCAGGTCTCAGAAATACTTAGTGAAGTTGTGCCAATACATGGCAAGAGCATACAGGAGTTAGCACCTGTCTGTCAGAGTGCCAGTGAGTCAGAGCTCTACCCTGTACTCTAAGCTTAGCCCATGGTCATTCTCTGGAAAGAAATGTTGTGGAGTTCCTGAACAGCAGATCTGCCAGCACCAAGGTTCCTGAGATTACAACAGTGACATGAAGACCAAACTGACAAATGCTAAACAAACAGGTCCAACCTCAGATAAAAGCAACTATTTAAGGCTTTTCTGAGTTTTCACATTTGGCCTGTTAAGTCCAGACAGATTTAAAACTGAGACAAATCTGTGCAGCCTTTCCTAAGGGTGGCAAAAGGAAGATCCCTGATAGAAAGGCCTTTTCCTTTTCCTTCAAATAACTTTTACTTTTTTTCAAAGGGAACATTTATCTTATTTGTTATGAACAAAGAAATATATTTTCTCAAGCTTCATTTTCAGAAATATCCAAATCATTCAGACTTAAATTAAAATATATGTAAAAATAATGTAATTTGGCCTAAGAAAGGCAATCAGCTTTTGAAATGTCAGCTCAATTATTTAAAACACAACAAAATTATAGGTTGCAGAGTGCAACAACTTATAATGGGAATCTTAATAAAAGACAGTGTTACCGCTTCCACCTCTAACACTGAAACTAATTTAGTGTGTTCTTTTCCTAGAGGGTGTTTTACCTCTTTTACAATTGTTTCTACCTTTGTTTGGTTTACTAGCTTTTATCATCACTGAAGAAAAAAAAAAAAAATAAACAAAACCCAGAAACAACTCACTGTTTACATTCAGATTATGGTTTCAAACATGCCTATAATTACTGAAAGTTAGGCTGTAAAAATATTAAATAAAAACAATTGCCCATCTGCATGGCTATAGAAGGGATTATCCTTTACGGATCAGATTGGTCTTGGGACTCTCTTTTAGCAAGTCAACCACACAGAAATTCAACAGTAACAAAAATCTGCAACATCAGCAAATTCACAGGACTTTTTTTTCATGTAGGAAATTTTGGGGGATAGAGGGGGTAGAAAATGTTCCAATTTATTTTTTGCTCTTCTAAAATATTTAAAAATAATTCTAAATGCTTCTGAAATATTTTTTCAATAATCTGCTTTCGAAGGTCTTGTTTACAAAGGACTGGCACAGCTCTAGCCTTTTCATAGCTTACCAAAAATTACCCCCATAGTGCCTCACCCCAGCACAGTTTATGTTTCAGCAAAACCACGGCTGTAAATCTCCTGTAAAACTTTTCAAAATAGTGTCTTGCCTGCATGCTGTTTCCATTATCATGCTCCTGTTCAAACCTTGGCCTGGGTTATGGGACCTGGTCAAACTCTAACAGCTGGATGTAAAACAGCTCAGCAGAGACTGGAAAATCAAACAGTAGGAAAGAGCTGAAGAACTCTGGGAAGATACAGGTGGCAGAGCTCTCACAAGCTGATAACCTTGGAAGGTTCCTTACTCTCTCTCTGTCTAAAACCTCTTTTATCAGTTTTGCTCAGGGATTAAATACATTGTTTTGGAAAAATTAAGCCAAAATGAGATGGAAAATTAACCAATGACATTTGGAAGATTAGGACACATTTAAATGCCAGACTTTTTGTCTGCCTAATTTAAATATCTTCTTTCCCTGTCAAAATATATGTGTGTGTATACACATGAACATATATACATGTGTATATGTGTATGCATGTGCTACTTTGTTTATGTAAACCCTCATTTGCACACTGATAGCATAGTCAATTATTTCCAGTGAAAAGTGTTTGAATTTTTTTTTCACTCAATTGTATCTATTTGCAAGTGATATCAAACTTCACAATGTTTAATTTAGTTCTCCTCAAAATACCCCTTAAAGGGTGGGAATGCTCCTGTGGCTGGACAACTAAAGAACAGAGAGCCACAGTCTAAGTGATTATGAGAATGTCTCCAAAAAAATAGAAACTGAAATAGGATGAACAAGTGTTTCAAACAATTCCTGGGTTTTGATATTAAAATAAAGGCACAATGAAAAGTCTCTTTTAACTTAAATATGGGTAGATGTAACTTAAAAATGAATATTCCAGAAGTTAAAAATCCTATGATTCAAAGTGATTCCTAAGTAGACTTGTTTGAAAACCGTCTGAAAAGTATACAAACCTTTTAAAGAATCCTTTTGTTCTTTTGAACACAGAATTTGGACAGATTTTTTTTTCCCCAGTTCTATCCCCAGATTCTCAAGCTCCTTCCAAATTCTGCTCTTTTTCTCTTAAGTGAAAGCTCATTATCTGAAGACTGGATCTAATTGTCGTTGTGCAAGTCCATACCAATGGCATTGCTCAAACTGTGTTTTTTTGATACTGAGAGCATCAGATAAAGAAATTAAACCTTTTTATGCTGAAAAGGGCAAACAGCCATAGCAAAAAGAAGAAATAAAAAGGAAATGAGGATGTTAGGGAGATTAAAAATAACTTCCCATCTGTATGCCTGAAATATATATTCTTTGGACATTCTGTAATGCCCAAAGGTTTCAATCACCTTACATAAGAGGTTATAGATGTTGTCCATTGTTACCTTTATAAAAACTCCAGAAGCTGATAGGTTTGCTAAGTTCTTGAGAGGTGTGTTTTGTACTATTAACAGGCACCATAAACAGGTACCTATGGGCTTCCTTCTCCTCTGTCATAAGGGACTCTGGTCAAATCTGCTACATCTGAGAACATTTTCAAAACTCTTTTTGTGGATGTCTGAAAGCTCTTTACCTAGACTTCAAACCTTTTGCTTTGTATTTTCACCAGAGGGAAAGTGAAGTATAGAGAGCTGATGAGAACCACAGAATTTTTAGAGACTGGGACCTAAAAGCTCCCAGAGAGGGACCAGCCTAAAAGTTAAATAATATTTTGCTAACGGAGGGTCTTTCATGTGATAGATGAAACAAATGGATAAAGGAAGATGGCAAAGTTGAAAAAGACATTCCGTCTGTTAATTTCCAAAACATGTAGAAAGTTTCTCTTTACGTTGCTCTCAAATATATTTAAACACTCATGGAAATACATTTCAAAAACTATGCCGCTCTAAATGTATTTTGTTTTTCTTTGACTTTTTTTTCCTGTCAGAATACAATTTACCTGCACTTTTATTCTGCTACAAAAGTACATTATTATTTCTATGCATATTTTTGTCACTCTTCTCCCAGCACAAGATTTCTACTCAGTGTTTATTGAATGCTTTCTGCTCACTCTATTCTGAATGAGGTAGTTTAGAAGTCCGATTCTTTCATCCTACATGATCAGACTGGTTAGTCTCAGCCAGCTTTTCAATAAAAGCCCTAAGTGAGGTTTTCCATGCTATGTGAAGTTATGCAGATATCTCTGCTGTCACCTGTCTTGTTCAGTGTGTACATGAGGTTGGCTGGGTAATTAGAGTGAAAATCTGTACAGCACTGACACAGATCAATGTTCCTTTCTCAGCAAAGCAGCAAACCCAGATGGCACAATGTCTTTGCCTTCACAGTGTCTGGGTGCGATTGAAACTTGGCACTCAGTTCAGATAAAAGAGAGATAATTGATGGGGACAGGAGGGGGAGGAGGTGGGCAGCAAAAAGGAATGGAATTGGGTTTTCTCCTGTAATCATAACTATAGCTCATCTTTATCAAATAAGTATAGAACTCTGTCATGTGACTTATTCTAATTAGTTCTTCCAGCACTTGTGTGTTGAGCACTTCTTCTATCTATGGCCAAAAATATTCTTTATAAAGCATAGTTTTTTCAAGATAGAAGAAAACCCCAACCAAACAGCAAACAAATGTGGGTTATTTTCATTAGTGCTTCAGTATGCGGTGTGCTGATTTAAATCTGTACATATTTGGGATGTGTCAATTCAAGAGACAACCCTTTGGTGCAAATGTTAGGGCAGCAGTTCATTTTAAATGTATCACAAGAGCTGTGTCCACACAACAGACAAACAGGCACTTGGTTTGGAAACCATGGGAGGTGCTACACCCATGTCCCATCACATCTCAGGGGTTGAGGTGATAGATGGACACTAATCCTCAGAAAATGTGTGTCCCTCCTTTAATGTTGTTCAGTATGAATTTCCTAATGGAAGATTTTATACAGTGTAAGCAATGGAGATATAAGAAATGTCCTTATCTCTCATATGGTTTTAGAGAAGCACAGTATATTAAAAAATAGTGATCTCATTCCTCAGGCTATTCTGAAGCAACTAAACCCAGAGAACTTCAGTTTTCAAGTCAAGTTTTTAAACCACTAGTCTTTCTTTCCAGCAGCACTTGCTAATTCAGACTCAACGCTGTTGTAATGTCATCACACAGCTTGTATCCTGCTATCTTGGGACTGTCATGAGCAGACAGACTCCTGTCTGCTCAAACTGTAATGTTTATAAGTGAACCATTAGCCTGTGATACAGCCCATATTGTCCTCAAGCCTATGAATCAGTGAACAGTTTTCATATGTATCTCAAAGAAAAAGGTGCTCAGGGAAAGGAATCTGAAGCAAGGACTTTCTGAAAAATTCGGTTGACTTTACAAAAACACTTTCTCTCACACAAATTATGAAACAACTTCAAATTTCACCAATTCATATTGTGTCATCACTCATCAGACAAAATTTATGCAGCTGATATTTACAGAGAAGGATAAGTACAAAAATACAAAAAATGTGTTAATCCTCATCATTCTGCACTTGAAATAGTTAAAAAAAATCTGTGTGCACTAACCTAAGATGGAGGGGAAAAATTAAAACATACCAGTAAAATATACATTTTTTTATACTTACATGCTACTACACTTTTTTACACCACTTTTCAAGTTAATTATCTCTCTTCTAGACCATTAATTAACAAAAAGGAATAAACATCTACATCAGCAATATTTTTTCTGCTTTCTATGACTTTTAGCTAAATGTATGTGTATTATGTAGAAGCAGTAGAGCATGTTAATTTCTCTTGAACAAAATGACAATTAGCAAAGAAGAAGAAAACACGGATAATGATGTGCATGTATATGCTTATTAATGCTCTGCACAGAAGCATGCCCAAACAGCATTTCTGGTAGCCCTGTGTGAAAGTTACTGTTGGTGCACACAAATTGGAGGTACAGAGCACTTCCAATTTCAATAATTGACTACAAAGTCTACTTCTGCAGTCCCTCCTGGGAGTTCATGAAGACATGCATCTGGCACAATGTTAATCATATTTGTTCTGACACACAGCAGTACACTATTTCCCCTGGCAGATTACTTTCTATTACCCAATATAAAAATGGCTGACATCTTCAAAATGCTAATGAGAGATATATCCATTTTTTAAGAGCTTGGATGGCTTCCAAATATTTTTAAATATACTCAACAGATTGTGAAATACATTCAGGATATGGTTATAAATGCAATATGTTAACTTTCTTTGTTGTTGTATGCCTTGTAATCTACACTGGCAGAGATTAAATATGACTGAATGAGCAAGTGCCCCTGAAATATTGGTCTATTCTTTTACTTAATTGTCTGTTTTTCTTCAGCTATTTCTTATGCCCTAATTGAACAAAATATAATATCTTTACAGTTGCTACATCAGCTTGCATCACAAAGAAGTCTGGCCCATTGCATTTTGAGCCAGAAAATGAAATTATGATTGGATTACAGAAATAAAACTCTAAACCAATTGGAGTGTGGAAATACTTTTTCTTCCTTATTACACTGTGATGAAAATGTTCTAAATTTATACCTCTTTTAAACATTTTCCTGACAGAATATCATCCTATTCAGGGGTAATCTGGTTTCATTGCAAACTTTACCATAAACTGAGACACCAATGGCTTCAGCTGAGTATAATGAGACACACTCCTGAACAGACTTACCTTCCAAGATGCAGATTCAGGATTAGAGTTGAGATATACTATTGGAGTTTTTTTCTCTACACATTCTAATCTGACTGAGGAGGAAGGAAGGAAGGAAGGAAGGAAGGAAGGAAGGAAGGAAGGAAGGAAGGAAGGAAGGAAGGAAGGAAGGAA
>VZUI01044083.1:0-11511 GCA_013401135.1 Cettia cetti
AAAGAAAAGAAAAGAAAAGAAAAGAAAAGAAAAGAAAAGAAAAGAAAAGAAAAGAAAAGAAAAGAAAAGAAAAGAAACTAACACCAAAACCAAATTAACTTTCAGAGTATCCTTATTAAAAGAAAACTCACAGGGAGGGAGAAGGCAGTAGAAAGTGTAAAGTGAAAAGTTGGGTTGATATCACTAATTGCACTAAGTTTTCTAGGTGTCTGAAAAACAACAGAAGTTGAACAGAAGTTTCTGGAGAAGTAACCTAAATTGAAATTTCTGTCATTTGTCTGCACTCTCATAAAGTTGAGGTTGTCTGAATCCGGTGCATTAAGCTCAGGTCAGTCTCAAGAGTGAGAGTTCTTTAATTATACTGCTGAGCACACACAGTATATTTTTCAGAGCCAGTCAGAGCCTCGGTATCTTGAGCTTTAAAATCCCATCCCAGAAAGGCAGGGGATCAGCCACAAGTGCTGGTAAAGGCTGCATGGACAGCACGACCCTGCCATCTCCTGGTGCAAAGCCCAAATGCATCAGTCCTGGCCTGTGTAAACAGGAAAACTGCCAACAGCCACCTGCATTCCTTGCTGGCCATTCCTGTTGCTGTAGCTCCCGGTAGCCCCAAAGCCCGGGATGCTGGGCACGCTGCCCGAGCCCTGCAAAGCCACACGAGTAAGTGTGTGATTGTGAGCTTTCAGTACTCTGCTTTTGGGGAGGGTCCAGGCCATACAAACCCATGTCACACTTGGAAGTGAGAAAAGACCTCCATAAATACAGCAATGGGGAAAATATGGCTTATTGTCTAAAGAAAAAGTGCCTATCAGCTGTCAATCAGCCATTGAAAAATATTCATGAAGAGCAATATAATTCACCATCTGCCAAACCTTGTCAGCAATGAGCAGTTCAGGGGACATGCCTGCAGTGATTTGGTAGCAGGGAAGGAGGCTTAATCTTCCAATTTACTGATTCATGTGTGAGTTCTTAAAATTCACTAATCAGCTGATGGGGCGCAGATGTTTGACTTCTCTTTCAAACAGATCTGGCTGCACATATTTCCCAGTCAACATATGTTATTTAGACTTCCTCTCCACCATGAATAAGAGAGTGTAAAGAAGGCTTTGGTAGGACTGTATTAGGATTCAATCCTAGTCTCAATTTAATGTCAAAGCTCCTGTTTGCTTTCACTAATGCCAGGATTTCATACTCAGTAGGATCAGAACCTTATATCTATTAACAATCACAGCATGAATCGTGATATGCAACTGTGCTATTGTGAACATGTGAAGATTTGCAAAGTCAATTACTTGAAGAAATCCAATGAATAATTCTGTATCATAAGTAGACTGGAAGGACTCCAGATCTATTTGTTGTCTCACCATGAGCAGAAATAAAAGAATAACTTAATGGCTATTTCAGCTTTCAATCAGATTTTCAGCTGGGCCATCTAAGTTCACCTAAGCCACCTGAGAGCTCATTAGTTACTGTTGAAAATACCCATAAACCTACTGCTGAGACTTTCTGATTGTTTAACAAAATGCACTGCTTCAGCCACAACTAGAGATTCCCTTGCCTTTGAGCTGCAAAGGGGAAACAGACCTGTCACTCTCATGTGCTGCCATTCTCAGGTACCAGCAGTGACTGGCAAGCCTAGTCAGAAAGCAGAAAGCACCCAACACCACCCCCAAGGTGCAGAGATCTCACTTACCTTTTTGTGGGGAAATAAATCTGTGTCTTTCAGGTCAGCTCTGAGAGCAAAACCAGTTCATCTCTCCTCTTGCTGACTCCCTGCAGCTCTGCCGTGCCTTTGCAGAGCAGCCTCAGTGCCTGTCCTGCTGCAGCACCCATGTGCCAGTGCAGGTGACCACTCTGTGTGCCCCAGCACAGGAGAGAGGTGTTATACTTCAACAGCACAGGTCCTGCCAGGAGATGTTCCCTTGTAGCAGCTGCAGCAAGTCCCTCTGCATCAGAGCACCCAGATACTGTCAGGATGAGCCATGGCAGCACCCCTCATTGGAAAGCAAATGTCTTTTCTCTGTCTCCATTACCCAGCCTAACTCCTCCAGGTTTCTGATAACCTGACAGACATTCACCTATTCGGTGTGGGCAACTCAATGGAACACACCTATCCTTGGAAAAATAAAATAAATAGTGACAGGAAAATCATGCTAACATGAAAAGAAGTAAGTTGTGGGGTTTGCCATGTCTTGTTGAGACAGCCTTAGCCAAGCAACTTCTCAAACAAAACTGCAACACCCAGGACCATCTTCTTCTATAGCCACAGTGGGAGAACAAAACCATCTGCTCTGACACCCTCTGAGCTAATTATGGGGCAAACTATGAAGTCCTTGCCATCCTCATTAGGAAGCTGAAAAGCCAGCTGTTCCCTAGGAAAAACTGCAAACCCCCTGCTAGCAGGAGCAGCACCCTACCAGAGACAGACCAGGACATCAATCCTTTAGCAGCAGCCTTTCAGGGTAAAACTAATAAGCTGGTATTCTCATCTATTCTGAATTCTCCTGCCAGATCTTCCTCACAAAGGGGCTGATAGAAGGTAGGTTAGAGTGAGTGCTCAGCCTCCATGATGGGGAGAGTGCACAAAAATGCTGCTTCTCTTGGCACCAGCCTGCCAACCCCACTGAACTGGCCAACTTTTTGTAGAAAAAAATGAAGGCTATGATTCACTGCCAGCCTCTACGACACTCTCAGTTTCTTCCAGTCATCAGGCGAAGGTTTTCAAAGTTATTTAGCTTCCCAAAAGCTGCAAGAGATCACCATCAAGACTTTCAAAATCTTCCAAAGCAGGCAATGGAAGTTAAGAACCAAATCCGCTTGCAATCTCATGCAAATTCCACACCTTCCAACACTTACACTCCTTTGAAGATATTTGAAGCACAGCAGCCGAAATTCTAGCCATTATACATATACATTATTTTTATATTTTTAACTATATTTTTATATTGTAATTTATGTAGATACACAACCCTCATTAGGCCTGTTTGGCAAAGAGGGAACAATTCACTCTCTTTCACTGACTGCTTATCACCCCTGGAGGACTGGGGGACACCTTGCCCTCATAGTTAGAGGGGAAATTGCTTCCTGATGTTTACAGTTGCTGTGCCATGTACAAATACACAGCATTGCTTAGACACAGATAGATGGAAGAAAGTGTTTGTTTTAAAATAGAAATAAGATGTGAACGTTTTTTATCGACTTACTCTCTTTTAAATGTGCTGCTTAGTGCTTGAAATCAGACTTCTTGGTACAAACAAAATAGATAATTCCACCAAATGATAGCAATAGTGGTGCCCCTTCCTGAGGATGTAAGATCTAGCCAAGGGTCACTGAGATCACAGGAAAACATGGAAAGGGCTTTTGATCCACAATCCAGTTTTATTTTACCCCATCTGTAAAGGTCCAAACACCAAAATGTTTCAGGCTGTTAAGGGCACCAGGCTCTCCAGCTGGACAGATGTCCTACTGTAATGGGAGCCCTCTCATGAGAAAAAAAGCCACAGCAACAAGCTGGAGATTGAACTCTAAGAAGCAGCAGCTTGGACTGTGAATTTGCATTCATTTACAACTCTAAAAGGCTACAGTAGTTTTTGAAACTCAGGACTCTCTCAGGCTAAGAACAGAAAGCAGCTACCCCTTTTTGTTGTTAGATACCTTGGTGCACATACTTTACTCTGTGGGGCACCCCAATGCCAACATCTACAGGAAGTTAAAATTTGCCTGTGAAACACAAGTTTCAGCTGTTCCTCACAAGCAAAGTCTTTCCAGGAGGAAGAAGTGACTTTCCATACTCAGTGAAGACAAGTGGTACAGTGTGTTTATACTCTGAAGCAGCAGAAGTATGTGTCACTTACAGTAACACTGCTGGGAAAGACAACAGGATATCATAGCCCTATTTTACATGCTAATAGCTAAAGCTATTATAATATTGTCAAAAAAGGAAATTAATCATCAAGAAAATATTTCAAAATAAACAACAGATGTGTATAAGAGCTATTCCCTATTATCTCTGTAAATCACAGAGCCTCCTGAATGTTTTTTGGTATTTCATATGATTTGAATGCTTATAATTTTATTTCAGTTTTTGAGGTGAGAAGATTATTTTGTTATAAGATAATTTATTATTATTATTTGTAAACAGATGTGTTGGGAAAAAAAGCAAAGTGTTTGAATGACTTGGAGACTTAATTTGATTCAAAATATAGGCTTCTATATGCTGTGGTTTGAACGTGTGATTTAAAATGTTAGTTAAACACCACAAGTTGTAGAATAAACAAGTGATGTGCCTAGCTCTGCAAAAACATGTAATCCCAGTGTACTAAGGACTTTTAAACACATCTGAGTGAAAAAGAAACCAACCAGAAAATAAAAGTATTTCTTCCAAAAAAATGCACCATTACTAGTACATTATTTAGTGTTATTAAACAAGATTCTAGCAAATACTGATCTACCTACTGCAAGATGAGCATGTGTCATTGCATTTATTATTATGCAAATGCCTTATAATCTTATTTCCTGAAGTTGTGAATGGATTTTTCAAACCATCATTTTTATTTTTCTTGCAAACCAATTTCATTACACCATGTATCTAAACTGCTTTCTTGCTTGATAAATTTTTAAAAATCTTTGATACTGTATGTATAACATTTGTTCACTTTCAATTTTTTTTTCAAGTCAGGTGAATTTAAGGTTTATTAATTATTATTATTATTTTTTACCACAGACAGTAAACTGCAAATCACTTTTTCGTATAGTTTTACTGAAGACTTAGCACCTCAAGGTTTCTAAGCTCTCCTACCCTATTTCTAACACAGCAGTTGTAAAGTGTAAAATGCCGAGATCCTTTCAATAGCACTTTGGCCAACAAGGAAGGCCACTCAGTGGCTATTATTACCACCTCACCTTTCTAATATCTTGCTAAAAGCCACTTAGCTGTTTCAAAGAATACATATTGCCCTTGTGGTGATAAAGGCACACACAAACACGCAGCCCTAAGAAAACTGCAGCAGCTGAGAAGCTATTGACTGGTGCTAAGTACATAACATTTGAAGCACATACCCAGGTCAGCAGGGCTTTTACAAGAGCTGTCTGTGCAGTCTCACAGATGGACCTTTATATCAGCACAGAGGCAGCGATCAGACAAAGTGGCCAATTTGCCTAGGGGTAAGAGTTTAAATGTGCCTTGATGTGTTTAAAAAAACTCCCTGAGCTCCAGCATCAGTAGAGGCAGTGACAAGCAATAATAAAGGTCTCATTAAGACTCAGCGGAACCAAATACAAATTCCCCTTGTTGCTGGTCTGCCGAACTTCAAACAGTCAGTCAGTTGCTTGAGGAGAGCTCTGGGAAGAGGTGGGAACCAGGGCCAGCAAGGGTCACAGCTGGACCTCTGTTTCACCACAAGAAAATAAAGGCCTCCTTATGTGTAGAGAGGGTCTGCATTTACACTCAGCTCAGGCCTGGTAGAGGGCTCTAGGATAAATAGGTCTTTGAGCCAAAAAGATGTCCTGGTAGAGTAGGGTGTAATAGTACCTGATACTTAATCTCACAGAGGTTCCTTGGTTTACAAGCCATTAACTACGGGACATTTCTTCAGCTATCAGATTTCTGCTTGTGTTTTGGTCAAGCTCTCATGCACAAGGTTTCTATGTCCAGGCTCTGGCAAGCTCCCTTATTTTATGACACAAGGTCAGACTTGGCTGCTTTTCCTAAATGTTCAGACAGTTAGTGTAATATCCTGAAGGGTCAATTAAATATATATTCAGCAATATCATTAGTTTAAAGAAAGAAAGAAAAAAAAAAGAATGCTAAAGAGCCATTAGAATATAAATGCCTGAAAATGTGTGTGTCTGTGTGTGTATATATATAACTGCTGGAATTAAAGGCTGCTGGATGCCTTCCAGAAAGCTTTTGCAGAAAGGAAAAGATAGATTGATCTCTTGCTAGCATGAAATGCTCTTGTATATTTTTGAACTGGTTTAAGCTGTTTATTACATTTTTCCTCCTTGTCTGAGCAAATGTCACAGTGAAAACAAAGATGTTGTCAAGAACTCTCAGGTTTAACTCACAGGACATAATTCAGCCATAGAAAGGGCCATCAGTTGCATACATTCTCTTCTTTCCCCTGAATCATTCTGAAGAACCAACTCTATCCAAACCTTTGTTAGAGCAAAATAAAGTCTTTTCTACAAGCACCAGCTGCCCCTATACTTTCCTCTCTTTTTATTTCTTTAGGACTTGTAGAAGGTTTCAAATAAATAAGCATGTCTTTCCAAAGCACTTGAAATTGTACTGACAACTTTTGTCTCAGCTGCTACGTTGACTTGTGTGAAATGTACAGTGGCTGAAAGTCACTGATTTTCCCCACTACCATTTTCTGGGCTGACTCAGCCATAGAAAAAACCTTTATTCAATGTCTAAGAGGTCGTCCAGACACTGAAGTGAAACCCCCATCACTTATTAGAGGCAAATGAAAAGTCATCAGGAATACGTGCTGGTTTACATTTGGGAGACTCTCCTATGCCAACATCTGGATTGGAACAGGCAATGCTGGGGTTGGAAAAGTTGTCAAGCCTGTTATCTGTGTCCTCAGCTGCTGAGGTCTTGACAACCTGTCATGCGTATGTCATCTGTAGTTCTCTTTGTAATGAAGTCCTTCTGATTTAGAAATAGTTCAGTGTCCTGAATAACAAGTTTGATAATTCACAAGGAATATCTAGTCAAGACATTGCTATTTTAAGACCATTTCATCCTCCACTTATCATGCTTAGAAAATAACCATGCTCCTGATGATTTTTTTTAATATATATTTTTACTCAGTGGTGTTCTCAGCTTGTAACACACATGAAGGGAAGAGAAGAAAAGCTGGGGAAAAAATGTGGTGGCCTATTCTGGCAGGGGTAGACAGTTTGCTTGGCCACAGTAAAAAATAACAGCTGTGCTCTTCTCTGTGATCCACAAAGGATCCCATAGGATCATGAAAAGTGACTACAACAGGTCAAGGGAAATTTTATCTTGCTGGCACTGAGCACTCCCTGCTATGACCATTGGCCTTTTATCTGTTCCCTGACCACCTGACTCCCTCCCTCCCCATTTCTGAGATTTACTGTTCCAGTCACCAAGAATATTTCAGCTTCAAGTCACAGTGTTGCTGAGGGAGAAGGTCATGAATTTATAACTATCAAAACAACCCTTGCTCCAGCTAGTCTTGTTCAAAGCTGTTATCTCCAGTGTATTGATTCAGAGCAGTCTTTTGGAAAAAAAAGACCATGACAGGTATGAATTCTTTTATTAGATTCTCTGAACTCAGATGACATCCTGCCTGCTGAACCAGTTCAGTCCCTGAAAGTATCAAAAATCAGATCAGAAACCTCCACAGACTGGTGAACTGGAACATCTCTTCTCTATTCTCTTGGTGTTTCCAGCCTACCACAGTCATACCCACGTGGTAGAATTGCTTGACCATTTTCTTTCCATCTGTGATGCCGTATAAAATAAACACAAGATCAACTGCTGTAGCCTCCATTCAGCCTGTGCAGACTCTTTTGAGTTCCACAAGATTTGCAGGAATGTCTGTCTCCAGCATTACACTAACTAGTTAGCAACTTCTCGGCTCTACCTGCACCTGAAGGCATTTCTAACTATGAGAGTAGTGTTATAGGTTGGCTCTGTGGGAGTTATATTCTATCCATCTTCACATCTTTCAAAGGATTTTTTTCTGCTGCCCTTCTGCAAAATAAGTCTGGGAAAGATGGTGAGAAAACTTATTTTCTGCTCAGTGTCCTTTGAGCAGGGATAACTACACATGGAGTCAGCCAGCTTCCATCAGTAAATGCTCAGCAGACACTTTTGTCCCTGTTTTACATGGAAACATTTTTCAAGGAAATGCTTGAGGAATTGACTCAGAGCCAAAGTTAAATCTTAATAGGAAGCACTGAGTTTCATCCTGAGCAAAGAAGGAAGGAAGGCCTGTGAAGGCAGGGTGATTTAAGCTCCCTTTTTCCACAGGAGCCTTGGTTCATCTGCCCCCTGCATACCAATGATTATGCCATACCATGTGTGTGAGTCTAGGGCAAATGACCTGAAGGAGTCTGAATGATGAGGATGACTAGATAGGAACTTCAAGCCATGACTCAGATTAGCAACCCTGAGCTTTATAGGCTTTGATAATCTATAGCTCAGCCAAGCAGCTACAGTTTGTCAGTCTTCAGTGTAGCCAGTTAACTGACATTACAAAATTGGCATTGAAGGAATTACAATGTGTTTGCCTAAATCAGTCATATGATAGAGCAGCTCATTACCAAGTACACAGTATTTAAACTGTAAGGTTTTTTCCTTGTTTTAATAAAATTGCTACATGAATACAAGGATCAATGTGTCACACCAGATTAAATCAACATCAGCCATTTGCTAAGGGCTTTCTACCTCCACTCTATTTTCAATCTCAATACAAATATTGTTTCTTCCATTTCCCCCCACCTCCACCAAAGTCCACCCACATTATCCCGTCATCCTTTTAATTGCTCTGCATCTCTTTCTTCCCCTTTTATCTAAGCCATAATTTTCCCTTCTTTGGTCTGCTGTTCGTGGTCATTCCAGGCCTAGCAATATCACTGTGAAGTATCAAAGCTTTAGAAATAATTGCTCCAATGGTCTACATGACTCTCAACCACAGAAATCTCAGTTGAGCAACACGAGTCCTTACATATGAACATCAGTAAAATGTGCACACTTCATCACCACTTCGCCTTTTTTGACCTTTGAAATTGGCCAGAACACACTCAAGTTCCGGCACGCAAAAACCCTGCTAATAAAATGCTTGGCATGCATCACCCACATCTTTGTGAAACTATATCAAGACTTGGGCTTTTATTCATCTACACATTTGGGGTTTATTTTAGCAATTAGACCTGTAATCAAAATATTTCTACTAGTCAAGCTCTGAGATGTGAGTTGAGTCTCAGGGTTGGAAAATGCAGTGGCTGGAAATTCTCCTGAGACTGGCTTTAATGGGTTCAAAATACTGATGTGGTGAGAGTCTGATACTGGTCTGAAAAGCAGATACCACTTTTCCCCTCCTCTTGATGTGTGTATGAATGTGTGTGCATACACACATGTACGTGTACTTTTTATACACATGGCTATAGTTATTGGATTCTAATAATTTTCAGGGGTTCTGATTAGAATTTCTAGTAACATTAACAATGACACAGAAAACGGTTTTGTGTGGGCAGTTGCAGGAAAAGGGACCAGCAGTTGTCAACATTTCTGTGAAGAATTCAAAATTTGAACTCCATGTAGTACTTGGACTTTTTTTTATTTAGCTTCAGTAAGAGTGGTCTATGGCAAGTATATTATAGTATGCATAAAAGACATTGAAGAGATATTAGTCACTAAAACCTGCAGTCGGGAAAATGTAAAGTCTGGCTCAGATCCCAGGAGACTTGCAGAAAGTCAAACATCTGCAAATCTAGTTTAAAATCTGACTTATTCTAAGCAGGGTTATGATCTAAACTGATTTCATATTAAATACCTCCCTTTTTGAAGGTTTTATCCAGAAACTTATGAAAAATTTTGGGGTTGAATTCTCAGCCTAGTTGAGGATAGATATCAAGATGTCCTCCTGCAGGAAGCATTGCAGCACACATGCCTGGAGGTGGCAATCACTAGCCTGGAGGTGGCAAGAGATCCGGCTTGAGCTTCCTAGAAAGAGCCAGTGATGAGAGAAATCAATGCTCAATACTAGTAGTGCACTCGCTTTTTCATTTTAAAGTAAAAAGAGGAGGCAACATGTATATTTAGAGCAATTTGGAGCATATAAATCTATGACCCTAAATAATAAAGCTGTCCATATTATCCAGTGTGGCAAAATCTGAACAATTCAGAGCAAGTCCTCAGGATAGGTGAGGTTTAAATCATGTAATTTTCACACCAGCTGGGAGAGAGTGTGTATGCCTTTTGTACAACAACTATCAAGCACTGTTGAAACCATTTGACAAAAACCATTCAGTGGTGGTCAGTAAGTTCACTGGAGACAAATAAATCAAAACTAATAACTCTGGGCAAATAAATTCCCCAGCTCACTGGTTTTCTCAGGCTTTGAAATATTGCTTTCTCTGGGGCATTCACCCTAGCCACTGATTTTCCAGACTTCTCTGACCACATGGGCAAAGGAGAGCAATTACATGGTCATGGTTGCCTGCTGCTGCAGGAGATCAGACCTGTAACAACACAAGGCCTGTCACAGTGACAAGCAAGGCTGGAATGAATGTGTCTGAGCAGGGAATATGGTAGTGCCCTGAAGCACTTTCCCAGGTGGACTGACATCTACATCTATAAATAATGAAACAGGGCAATTATTCAAAGCAGATATATAAAAAAAATCCAGCACATTAACAAAATTCATTAAGTACTCTGGACCATTAGGATTATGAAATTACTAACTTTGGGTGATAAACTTATTCTTAGTAGGATCTCATTGGACCTGAAAGGCAGAAGAAAAACTTTTTTCACAGCCAGGCTTAACCAGAAACTGCCACAGCTGAAACTCAGCAACCAAAAGGTAGGTCTTGGAGAAAATTGTCCTAAATCCTATCTCCTCTTAACCTACAAACCAATTTCACATGGTATTTATGTGATCTCCAGCAGAGAAATCAAAATACATTTCCTCCTAAGAGGTGTGCTAGTGAAAGTAAAACAGGAACAGCATTTCAAGGGGAAAAATGTAACTGCTGGTATCATGTCATGGTTTAGCCCCAGAGAACAGCTAAATACCATACAGCTGCTAATTCACTCCCCACCCCGTCCCCTGGTGTGGATGAGAATCAGAAAAAAGAAAAAGCAAAACTCATGTACTGAGATAAGAATAGTTTAATAATCAAAACTAAATTTAATCTACTACTACTGCTGCTGCTGCTGCTACTACTACTACTGCTACTACTACTACTACTACTACTACTAATAATAATAATAATAATAATAATAATAATAATAATAATAATAATAATAATAATAATAATAATAAAGAAGTTTGCTATCCTGGCCATTCTCCCCCCACACCAGCTTCCTGTGCACCTGCTGGCCGGCAGAGCATGGGAAGCTGAGAAGTCCTTCACTTGGGGTAAACACTTCTGAGAAACAACTAATAACATCAGTCTGTTATCGACGTTATTCTCACACTGAATCCAAGGCCCAGCCCTGTACCAGCTGCTGGGAAGGGAATTAACTCCGGAGCTGCCCCGGGAGCCGGGGAGGGGGGGGCCGGAGCCGCGGGCGGCGCGGCCGGGAGGTGGCGCTGCGGCTCCGCCCGCCCGGAGCCGCTTCCCGGGGAGCGGGAGCATCCCCGGCCGCGCTCCGCTGTTCCCGGGGAGCGGGAGCATCCCCGGCCGCGCTCCGCTGTTCCCGGGGAGCGGGAGCATCCCCGGCCGCGCTCCGCTGTTCCCGGGGAGCGGGAGCATCCCCGGCCGCGCTCCGCTGTTCCCGGGGAGCGGGAGCATCCCCGGCCGCGCTCCGCT